>CM017442.1:5552186-5715471 GCA_007726485.1 Eragrostis curvula
CGTTGCTGGACGGCCGATCGCCTAGAGCGCCACGGATTGCAGCATGCTGATCGATGCCTGCTCTGTGATCAGAAGGAGGAGACGGTGCAGCACATCCTCACGGATTGTGTGTTTGCAAGAGACGTATGGTTCAGGGCGCTGGGTAAGGTGGGGCTGCAACGCGTTGCGCCGGGACAGGAGGACACGGTGCTCTGCGAGTGGTGGAGACGAGCAGCAAGGCGAGTAGGGCGGGAGCAGCGGAAGGGCTTCAACACTTATGTGATCTTAATCACTTGGCAAATCTGGAAGATGTGCAATCGTTGCGCGTTTGACGGTGCACAGCCACTGCCACTGGTAGATATCGTGATGGCTGAGATCAGAGACGAGGCAACGATGTGGACTATGGCGGGGCCGAACAGCTCCGGACGTTGCTACAGCCAATTACGTAGAGTGTGTGTTCGTGTTGTATCATCTAGAAAAGGGCGCGAATGTGACAAAAGACTAACCTCGGCCGGAGTAATGACACTGTAGTTTGTCGGATTTTTTCTTCTTAATACAAAGACACGCAGTCCTCCTGCGCGTTCGACAAAAAAAATATAAGTAACATGTTCTCAATCTGATCTCGACGTGACCCTCTAAATTGGGTGCGTTCGTTGCACCCCCCTCTAAATTTTAGACCTGTCACTCAAAGAGAATCTTATTATTTAAGAGTACTAAATAAAGTTTAATGACAAAACTTTTTTACAGATAGGTACATCTTTACGAGACGAATCTAACGAGCCTAATTAATCTATGGTTTGCTACAGAGATGCTACAGTAATGCTACCATCGTCTAATCACGACTTACTTACCCTCGTTAGATTCGTCTCGCGAATTAGACCAGGGATTCTGCAGTTAGTTTGTAATTAAACTTTATTTAATACTCTTAAATGATAAGATTCTTCCCTCTAAATTTTAGACCCTATGCAATAAAACACCCCTTAGAAAGAAGGGTAGCTCTGCTGCTTCCCAATTACAACAGCTCGCCCGAGGACGAGGGTCTTACAAAAATTACGTGACCTGGACCACTGTTTCTTCAGTTGGAAGCGTAACATGTTCCGACTACGGTCAAGGACGAGAGAATGCAAAGCGAGTATATATTTTTTGAACGAACTGGAGGACAAGCCCCTACTGATCGAACGAACTGGAGGGAAGCCCACTCCAGTTCATCAGACGGATGGAGTGACCCAGTGGTGGTCTTGTGGGATCGCAAGTTTGCAACAACATCGTATTGGCCTGACTATTACTAGCCTTTACACGTGCAGTTCTGGAGCAACTACATTGTGTGCTGGTATCTAGTGCCCGCCGAACTAACCATGCTGGCACGAGATTTTTTTTTGAATGAACCTCAGCAGGCGTTACTGAACCGGTCCATTCCGCAACCTTATTTTCTTCTGTGGAGGCTGGGGAGACCACCGGCAGTCGTCCGGTTCCATGTTTCATTTAAGCGAGCACTCCGAAGGTTTCTGCCCGTACCAGCGAGACGAAACAAACTGTTGGGGAATCAACTAACGCGCACTATTAACATGCAACACAAGTTACACAACACGTCTTACATGCAGTTGTTATCGCTGAAGCTGTGATGGCGATGCAGGCTGTGGCGAGAAGCAGCAGCTGAACCAATACGGGATTACATAGCCACATGAACTAAATATGTCTTTTTACAGCTAATTATTTTTCCATTGATAGTCGACGACAAGACGTGTGTGCGCGCTCATATGGTGCGTGTTTCAAGCATTTATACTATGCTTTAGAAAGAAATGTATTGATAATTTTCGCAAAAAAAAAGAAATGTATTGATAATTTTTAGGAAGAGTTCCATTTTATCATCTTCAAAAATCTTTGTTGTTTATTTAACACCTTAAACTATTTTTTTTTGTCTATTTTACTTATCAAACTACTTTGATTGGTTCAATTCACTTCCTGGTGATTTTTTTTCTTCTCTAGGTACACATCATGTTTGAGGGTAAGTTTTTGTGAAATTGTAGGTTAAAATATGTTCTATGTTAGAAAAATATTTAAAGAATTTTTTGTAACTTTTTTGTATGTCGGATGGTGTGAAATTCAAATTTGACATGTAAGATAACATAATTCAAGAAAATGTTTATGAAGACTCCAAAAGAATATTTCTAGCATAGAGTATGATGTCATCTACCATCCTACAAATTTAAACTTCAAACATAACCCATACAAAGAGAAACAAAAAAGAAAATTTTCACTAGAGGGTCAAATAAACCAATATAGATAGTTTCGAGGAGTAATCCGGACCAAAACTTAATTTAGGAGTTTAAGTGGATAACACATATACTTGAATCTGATATTGCTATCCAGGAGAGGAACTCTATACAAGCCCACTGGGGCCATGGCCCTAGTCGTGGACAAAAACACCCAAGTATTTTTCCTACATTTCGAGAGCTCATACTCCCTCCGTCCCTTTATGTAAGGGATCGGAGCGTTTCGCAATTGTCTCAAAATATAAGGGATCGAGAGTGGGGCCCACGCGTTTCTCACCCACCCACCCGAATCGCACGGACAGCCGCACAGCCTCCTCCTTTCCGAGTTGCCCACGCGCAAAGGCTTATCCGCTCGGCCCGCAGCGCTGCCGCATGCCGCTAGCAGGCTTCCGAGTCGCCGCCAGCACGCCCGCCCCTGCGCAGCACTTGCTCGCCTGCCCTTGCGCCACCGCTAGCAGGTCGCTTGCCCCCCAAATCGCACAATCGTCCATGGAGAAGGCCGGCGGCCCCAAATCTGGATCGACGGAGACGAAGGTCGCCGCTGCCTGGATCGACGGAGACGGCGATTCGGCGTTGGAGGAGAAGGGAGGGGGCATGGAAAAGGGTCGTGCGCCTCCATCCCCTTCGTCCGCGGCGGACATCGGCGCTGCCGTTGGCCATCAGGTGCGCGCCTCTCTTGGCGTGCTCTTGGAGAAAGGCGTCTCTATGGAGCTTTCGAGCAGGGCGCGCGCCTCTCCCGGCTCGCCCTTGGATAAGGGCGGCTCCAAGGAGCAATCAATCACGGAGGAGGCCAGGGGCAGCAGCGACTGCGGAAGTGTCCGTCGCGGTAAAAGGATTCGGAGTTGGAGCGAGTGGAGCGAGAAAGAGGACGCACGGTTACGGGAAAATACGGCGCAACTTCAGGCGATGTTCCCTGGTTACCAGCCCGGGACGTACCTCGACTCCGACGAGGAAGCTGACTTCGATTTTCTGATTCGAAGCGTGGATGAGCAGCGCAAGGCCTATGCGGCTCCTCCTGTGGACACTCTGCCGCAGCAGACAGTCCCTCCGCCGCATCAGATCATTGACACGGCAAAAGGTACCCACTGATGCGTGATGAAATGTGTAATGTTGGTCAATTAACCACATCTTAACCGAATGTAAGGATCACGGAGTACCAGGGGGGGGGGGGTGTGAATCGGTAGCACTCGTAAATTTCTCCGGCGAGGTACTTTAAATAATCCTACTAGTTTTCTAGGTGATAACAAGAAGCAAGCGATGCACACACACTAACAAGACTAGCTAAGAGCAGCCCTACACAAGCAATTCTACCAAGAGCAAAACAAACAACCCTATCAATCAAATCTACTAGCAAGAACTAAATGCGGAATAGTAAGTGCTCGTAAGTAAAGAGATGAGATAGAGATTGCTCATGGATTTTTGGCCCGTGGTATCGAGAGGATGGCGCCTCCCCCTAGTCCATGTTGGGTCATTCCCGCAGGAGTCTCAACCCCTCCCTCTGCTCGATGGCGATCCCCTCTAGAGCATTCTTCACCCTCCAAGTGAAGACGCGGGCACGTCCCGCTGGCAACTCCGGATACTCCTCCGAGCGTAAGGATCCGCACGTGATGCGGTCCAAAGGCCGCTCTTTCCTTGTTGCTTCTTTCACACGGGAAGCACGAAGACCGTATACAAACTTGTAGAGACTTCCACACTCTTTGGCAAGCTCTCTACTGACGCCTAACCGGTCTAGGCCTTGCCATAGACCAAGAGTAACAGCTCAAGATGACTCTCTATGCACACACTTGCCCTAGAGCTCAAAGGATGCTCTTATTACTCTCTCAATAGCACTAGGATCACTTCAAATCCTCAACAAGTGCTCTCTCTTCTTGTTCTTGGCTCCTCCTAGGCAACCTCACTTGTTCCACTGGCCAAGAGACCCTCACAGGGGTAGGCAACCAGCTATTTATAGCCTCAATCCACAAAACTAGCCGTTGCCCCAAAAGCAGTCTTCTCTGCGTAGCCACCGTATCATACGGTTCTCTAGTCACCGTATCATACGATGACTACATCTTCTTCAGTCTTCCCTGCTGTCTTCTCGATCTTCATAGTCACCGTATCATACGGTGACTTCTTCCTTTCCATCTTCAGCAACTTGTCCAAATTGCACTTCTCCTGGAAACCATACGGTGACCCACCGTGGCCATCATACGGTGACTCTACCAGAGACTCTCCTTTCTCTGGATTTTTCTGCCTGTAGTCACCGCCACCGTATCATACGGTGACCTTTTCTCTCTGAACTTGCAGAATCTGCCAACTCTCTGGAAACCATACGGTGACCACCGTATTATACGGTGACTATCACCCTCCATCATACGGTAACTCCAGCAGAGGTGTTCAGTCTTCAGTCTGCAATTCCTGCAATCACCGTATCATACGGTGACTATCACCGTATCATACGGTGGCTTTTCCCTGAAGTCCATTTTGATCATCTCCTCGATCCTTGACTTCATCTTCACTCTTCTTGGTTCCTCAAGCTTCTCTTCTGCCACCCTAGCCTCTGAGAGCCTCACATTGCATCCAATGATCTCTACCACTAGTGTGCACTAAGAGAACCAACTCGAACCCTCTTGATAGTCCGGTTTTTCCTGTGGACTCAAGCCGACATCTACACCAAGCCAACACTTGCTTGGATCTAGCATGTCCTTAGCCTTGATCCATCTCCTCGACCGCGACTCCATCAAGTCCAATGTCCCGAGTTGTCGAGGCAACCAATCATCGAGATCTTCAATAGAGAAAGGTTGGCGTAGTCCTCCATCATATGCGACCATAGGCAACAACCTACAAAAGTGTTAGTCACATACGACATGATCATCCAATCACCAAAACATTCATACCTTTAGGGTTTCCATACTCCAATGGTCATGAAGCTTACACCGAACTCTATGCATCTCCCTGTTGCGTACTCAAAACTGATCGTGAGTTCTTGAATCGCAAGTGCCGAGCAGAAGATGAAAGATCAAAACACATAGCGGCCCTAGTCCTGTACAAAGCAAAGTTCCGTCACTGTTTCTATCTAGAATCAATAGAGCGAACCATTTCATTGGCAAGCTTTTATTATAACTATAGGGTGTGCAAGAAAACAAGTACTCGTAGAAATGCTAGGGTATATGAAAGGTAGACAAGATATGCCTATTTCAAAGTTACCATGTAAAGTAATGTTGTGGATAAGTCATAAAATTATCACTATATTTTTCTTTTTTCCTAGTTGTTCTTCCTAGCACATAATAAACCCCAAGGGATTGTGGGTTCTTTCACATTCTGCTAATGTAAAGGTTGATGCCATGATAGAACAATAAAGGAAATGAGGTTCATGGGAAAGGAGAAAGATGTTATTAGGATCAGAGTGATTTTTGGAATGTATCATTTGTATTGGAAAGGGTAGGATGTATGGAAGGTATACAATACCTGCGTATGTCAAAGTTACTAGGTAAAGTAATGTCATGGATAAGTTGAGTAATAAAACTATTTTCCCTGTTATCTTAACTATGTATAAGAAAAACATGTACTTGGGAACAACAAATGTGCACTCTTCTATAAGCACATAAGTTATTATACTATATGGAATTCAGACTAAAGGAATAAACTATAGCGTTCTATTAACCAACCCAAATTCAAAGGTTCTACTGATGTATAACACTATAGTGAGGAGAAGTTATATGTTGCATGTCTACGTCCAATCCTTTTAGTATTGGGGTTCCACCCTAAATGTTGAGAATCCTAAAAAATTATAGTCAATATAGCACAAAACAACCAGGACCAAAATCCCAGTATGTTGAACAAGGTTTTGTGCAAATTGCAGTGAGCAACCAGTTCACTACAACATCTAGAATATGATGAATAATGACAAAATAGAATAGAGGCTGGGAGCTACATGCATCTTTAAGGTGTAAGTAACAGATTGGTGTATTGTAGCTTAACAAAAACAACTAACTAAGAAGAACAATTTGGATGGCAGGAGAAAATAGATTGTACTCCATGTAAGAGTGCCCACTGCACCAGAGCAAGCTCGTTTTTTGATGGCGGTGAGGAGTGGGAAAAGTGGGTGGTGGAAGCAAACTTGGAGGAGGTAAGGAGAGGGTTTTGGTCTTGGGAAGCCTTTGGTTGCTGGTCTCGCTGCCGGCCTTTCTGCAATAGGAGCATATGTGGTGCAAATATGGAAAGCATCTAGTAATCTTTGTTAGGTAACTAAAGGTGTCCGAAATCATCATCAAAGTGCGGATGCAATGCAATAACAAGCATGCATAAACACGTTGTAATTCCTCAAGAAAGCCAAAATCTATGCTACCGGCAATGGCACTGCCAAATTGTACCATCTTTACAAATGGCCATGATGTTCAGTCGTACCAGGTAGAGTCTCTATCTTTCTATAATTCTAACGCAGATCAACCTCAAATAAGATTATGAAAGATAACTGGCATCCCCACTGTAGAAGGAGAGAACCGCCCAGACATGGTGTTTCCTCTGAAGGTTAGAATAATGTGTTTTCACCACTAGGAGCAACAGGTGGGCGAAATAAGTAAACATACATGGTGTTTCTGTTTGCCCTTTTGACTGGGCAATTAATCTAGTTGTTCGTTATTACTATTACTAGTTAGTAGTTACTATGATGGGGTAATGAATTGTTGTATTCTGCTTTCTGGATTATAATAGAAATCAAGGCACGAAGCATGATTGAAGACACAAATTACAGTCACCAACTCACCATTTCAATACAAATGATAGGTTTACTGTTTATCAAATTTGGATAGGCCAAAGCAGATACATATTGGCAAATTTAGACTACTGAGGCATATTGCTTTCATTTTTTTTTTTGGGTTGAAATTTCCCTAACTCCTGCGATGAAAAATCAGAGACCAACAGGGAGACAACCATATGGGAGCACCATCAACTTTGTCTTCTTGATAATAGATGTTAAATTATTGCCAGTCCAGTGATTAAGCACACTAAGTGAAAGATCTCACTTCAGTGTTCACTTTATATTGAATATATTTTTGAAGAATCGTATGTGTGTCCTCTTGAGCTTGGCTGCATTGTCAACAGCGGCAATAGATTGATGTTTCTATTGTATTTGTTTCAAAATAAATAATTATGCAAGTGTATATAGTGAAGCATGTTCCGAAGGAAATAATTGCAAGATAAACCTAGTTTTGTTTCTACTCACATATCTTCAGCCAAGAGTCTTGGCAGAGCTTCAGAAGATGTCATTCACTTTGTGGAGCCCATTATAAGATAGCGATCCTCTCTAGGGTCTACGAATATGTTCATGTTAAAATATTGCAAACACGGAAAAGTTAATAAGCATATCAGAATAACTTTGCATGAATCATTGGCACATATATAGCCTGAGACTGTGAGACATATGGGCTTTTGACTTGTGCTTGCTGAGTGACAATAATCACAATCCGGCAGTGAGTTTATCAGAAGGGATGTATGAAGCTTCCTTGGTCTTGATATCGGTTTCATGCATACAAAATTGTGGCAGGTACAATAACCATGAGAAAACGGAACAGCTATGCGCTAAAATCAAGTCCAAGATTTTCCTTAAAGGTAGCGATCAACATCAGAGTGTGAAACGAATTGTGGTCACCACTAGACAACATAGTGCTAGTTTCATCCACCGTGATCCAACACATATCACACTGCTAATAGTATTAAATCAGATTGCTGTAAGTCCTGTAGGAAGGCCGAAATTTGTGCTATGTGCAGCATCATTGCCTATGGAGCATCTTTTGAAAGTGGCCATGGCTCCAGCTGAACCAAGAGAGTTTCTAGTCCCGCTAAAATTCCATTATTCCAATGGGCAACGGTGATCATTCTGAGATAAGACAACTGGCATCCACCTCAGGGGATTCCCCTGCTGTTTTCACCGTTTTAAAAAAAGTGCATTGTAATTCCTTCTGGATCTAATTTAAAGTTCTTGCAAACCTACCAAATCACATTGTTGCGGGGACTTTGCAAAGTATATCGTCCTGGAACTAAAGTTACAAACTGAAAAAGATTTCCAAAATATTGTTCAATTCAGAGGACAAGCAAAATTATTCTGAAATATTTCCATTGCGAGTCTTATGTACCATTCCACTGAATAAACAAATGAACTGCGCCACTTTGGTTCTCGATGACTGTGCTCGTAAAAACGAATCTCACCATCATTTTCATTTCCTTTTTCTTATATTCGGCTACCTAAAGATTTAATGCTATTTTGATGTTAAAAACCATTTTTCATCAAGAGTTAAAATCGAAGAAGTTGTCCATATAAATATCAGCACTCAGTACAAAAAGTTGTTATGACAAACCCCACAATCAACTTTTTTCACTTGCATTTAAAATTAATATTGTACTTAGATTAAACATGTGCACCAAAATTCAGTGAAGCCAATAAACAGGAAAGACCACACATGACCTATTTGGCTATTCGAAGGTCCAATTGTAATGTGCTACCAAGCAATTATTCCTTCATTGTCAATCGGCGTCACTGATCCAAAAACGTATTTTTTGCAAAATTAAGTTATGCCAAGGAAATAAACTTCACAAAAGTATTGTTAACGGTTATGAAAATTATGAGTAAAATAATTCTTTTCGGTTCACCAACAAGAATGTCAGTTGGTGTAGCTGACCGGAGGCCCCTTTGTTATCTTTTATCTTTAATATAGCCTTTACAATCTGTTTGGCTTTTCTCGTTCTGTTTATAGGTGTTACTTGTAAAACATGTTGGTCCTAAATATTTGGCTCTTCATGCTGTATATTTATAGCACCAAACCCGGTATTGTAAAAGAAAGACCGTGGCGGGAGCCAACGGGCGGCCTTCACGCCGCCTTCCGCTTCGCCATCCGCCGTCACCCTGCCCCACCACTCCACACCCCCTTCTCGTTGGAGACGACAAGGTCCTCCTCACAGCGCCGGCGCTGCGCCCCTTCCCGCCCTCTGCTCTTTGGGTCACCGTGTCGCGCCCCAGCTCGCCAAGCTGACGCGCCGCAGCGCCGCGCTGGATCGAGCAGCGCAGCACCCCGCCCCCTATATCCGTCCCTTGCTCGCTCCCCGAACCCTCCTCACGCGCCCGCCATGGCGGATATTGGCCACTCCGAGACCATGCGCAACCGTTCTCGAGCATATGTCGTGTGTCGTGCTTCACCTGATCGAGCGCGCCTACCAGCTGCGTGCCCGCCGTCCCCACGCGCCGTGCTCTGCCTCGTTGCGGCTTGCTGGTCGGCGCGCCTGGATTGCAGCCTCCTCTTCTGTGGAATGTGGACGACTTCAACCTCCTCGATCAAATGATTCAAAGGGAAAGTCTAATATACAGTGTCTGTCCAAGCACATGACCCATGATCTTTAAAATGAGAAAAAGTGGTGTTTTTATAATTGGTTTTTCGAGCTCTGTGTGTGTCGTGCTGTTAAGGGAGTTAGGGCAGGTGCAACGCTACACGTAGGCAATTTTGTAGGCCATCTTATGCAACGCCACGTAGGATTTTTGATGAGGTGGAAGAGAGAGAGGGAGGAAAAAGAAATAGGCGGTTGTTTCGCGAGGCAACCACCTCAAGCGCTAAAATTTAGGAGTATAAGACGGCTAACACACCATTGTACGAGTTATAGTTGCCATGCAACTCATAAACATTTCTTTTCTTATCCATAAATTAAGAGAATATGCAATTACTACGAGACAACTAAAACAATCGTTCATTGTATGTGTTGTCTCCTAAATCGTCTTATGATTACGTGTCATGCATGAAACCACCTATGAGACAACACCATTGTACCTGCCCTTATGCAGATGAATGTGCGGTGCTGGCCCATGAAAAACAATGTGAAGTCCAGCCTTGTTGAGAGACTACACACGTGCATGCATGGAATTTTTTTTATTTTTAATCAAATTTTTTATTATATTTTTATTAATAACCGTCCGTTTTTTAAATTTGCAAAACTAGTCGCCCAGTCGCCCCATAGGCGGGCGATTAAGGCTTGTCGCCCGAATGCAGGGCGACTAGACCCTTCAGTCGCCCTTTGTTAGGGCGACTGGATCCTGTCGCCTTACCAGGGGGCGACAAGGGCCAGTCGCCCCTCTAACGGGCGACAAGGACCCAGTCGCCCTACCAAAGGGCGACAAGCTGTGCTGCAGTGTTTAGACAACTTTTACTGTTACTGACGTGACGACATGCATTTATTGTTTTCGTATGGCGACACATCCATTCACGAGCAACTTTGCAGAGCATTCGAGGACATCTCCTCTTCTTTTCTTTGTGGTCTTCGTCTATAGACCGCGGTAGTTATGCCTATAAAATACACGCATCGTCTGTCTATTAAGCTCAGCCACTTCACAATCTAACCAACACTGGAATTTCTCCCATAGCTATGGAGTTCCCAAACGACCCATCCTACAACAAAGAGACGTTACCTTTCGGAGATAGCTTCATCGCTCCTATGTGCCTCTGTGGCACTTTATGCAGGTTAGTGAAGTCACTTGTTCTTGGTGATGACTGCGGCAAAAGGTTTTGGATGTGCAACAACTACCAATATGATCCACCTTCGCAAGGTCTTTACTTTCCCGATGGGAGGCCCAGGGTAACTACTTGTACTTCGTTATTATTTGGTTCCACAATTGATTCTTGCTTACTAATACGTTCATAACATTGCAGTCCCCACCGCCTCTGTGTGAGTTCATCGAGTATGTTGACACTGAGCAGACACCAGAAGATATAGCCCATGTCTACCGTGTCGCTCAACGTGCAAGAAGGCATTGGCTTGATATGGAAGCTGAGGAAAGGAGAGAGGAGGAACGCAGGAAAATGAGACAGGAGGAGGAAGAGCGTCGACTCAAGTACGAAGCGGAACGCAAGCAAAGAGATGAAGCGGAACGTAGACGCAAACAAGAGGAAGATCGCCTTGCTCATGAGGCCCGCCACGCCGAAAGAGAGAGGATGCGCGAGAGAGCTCGCCGTGCTAGGGCAGCAGGTCCTGATGCCTTCAGAAAGGGAAAATATCTCCGTTGCACTCAATAGATACTGAGGATAAATGCACTCAACAGGGCTAAACAGTGAAAAAACAGACAACACAGCTTGTCGCCCTTTGATAGGGCGACTGGGTCCTTGTCGCCCGTTGGAGGGGCGACTGGCCCTTGTCGCCCCTGGTAAGGCGACAGGATCCAGTCGCCCTAACAAAGGGCGACTGAAGGTTCTAGTCGCCCTGCATTCGGGCGACAAGCCCTAATCGCCCGTCTGTGGGGCGACTGTGCGACTAGTTTTGTAAATTTAAAAAACGAACGGTTATTAATAAAAATATAATAAAAAATTCGATTAAAAATAAAAAAAATTCTGCGCTTTGCGGTGGGCGGAGGAAAGGTTCCCGTTGAACTCGGCTCTTCCCGACCCATTCCTACCAGGAATTTCCTGACTCCTGTGCGCCACCGCTGACACGCAAGACGCAACCGCACCATGATCACCGGTCATCAAAAGCTCAAGAGTCGTTAGGCACCGACCGTTAGTTCGCGCTCTCCGCCTATCAGCCTGGCATCTTACCATACCGTTCGTAAATCACGGCATGCATCAGGCTCACCATTCGGCAACGAAACCCAACTTACTGTCAGTACGCAAACTATATACATTTCCTGACACTTTCATCAACGCGGTGGAAGCATGGACAAACAAACAAACTTATCCTTGCCACATCCGTTGCGATCATCTTCCGTTCCCAGCTAAGGCGAGGCCAATGAGACTCTTACAATGTTGAAACCAGCAATTGAAATTGCGTCGCAAGTCAACCACGCTGAGTTGTGCCTCCCATGTTCTTGCTGGAAAAACCGAGCTAAAGAACTCAACCAACAAGACGACACAAGACATTCTTCGAACCACCGTGCGTTCCTCGGACTATAAATACAAGTGCGGAGCAGCAGCTCTCCACCAGCACTACTCACTGACTCCTTCTCCCGAGCTAGCTCTTCTTCCTCCAGTCCACACACGCATTAGCGAAGCTTGCCGTTCTCGCCTTGCTTGCGGTGCTTCTGCTTTGTTCGTCTGAGATGGCGAAGCTTGCCGTTCTCGCCTTGCTTGCGGTGCTCTGTTCAGTGACACGCCAAGCGGCAGGCTACGGCTACGGCAGCGGTTATCCCGCCCCCGGCAATGGTTACCCACCGCCGACCCCAAGCTCAGCCCCGAGCGCCAACGGCCTTGCCATCGGCTTCTATGGCAAAACATGCCCAAACGCCGAGAAGATTGTGAGAGGCGTCGTGGAGACGGAGGTGAAGAACAACCCTGGCATTGGTGCAGGGCTCATCCGGATGCTCTTCCACGACTGCTTCGTCGAGGTACGTACGTACGACAACGAACATGTTGCCTCTTGACGTGTTCAGTCTTCAGTGTAGGTGGTCACTACATATGTCGATGTGTATGTAAGCATGTGCTTAACTATATGTGCTGGAACGCGTGGTTTGATTGTCACGAACTAGGTAGCGCCGGCGTCACGCCGGTGAGGTTTGGAGCGGCGGAGCCGTCCAGAAGTGGGTTTGCTTGAGGAGGAAGAAGAAGAACAGAGAAAGGTTTCGAGGTAATTAGTTCATTTGATAATCGATGCCCCTCACAGTACAGGGTTCGGGTACATATAACTGGCCACCTGGGCCTAGACGACTCACACAACGGCCCATGGCCACACCTTACACGGCTCAAAGGCCCACACTACCAAGCCCACTAATCCGGCAACAGCTTAACCCGCCACAGTAAGACTCGGCTCCGGCACAGTCGTGACATTCTCCCCTCCTTGAGAAACAGCTTGACCCCAAGCTGTGGACAGAGGAAACATGTGGTGTATCTCTTGCAGATTCTCCCAAGTGGACCACTCTTCAGGAAGATGAGTCCAAGCAATCAACCCATATGGAATAGCAGAATTGCCAATCTTGCGCAACTCAGTCTTGAGCAATTTAGCAGGAGCCAGAACCATGTCAGAATGCAATAGCTGTAAACTGTCATCAGAACTTACAATTGTGTTAGGAGGTAATGCCTTCTTCAGTTGCGACACATGCACAACTGGATGAATCTTACTGGACTCTGGTAGCTGCAATCGATAAGCCACTTTCCCAACTTTAGCAGTTATCAGATAAGGGCCAAAAAATTTGAAGCTCAACTTTTGGTTCGATCTTCTGGCCACTGACATCTGAACATAGGGTTGTAATTTCAGATAAACCCAATCTCCCACCTCAAAGGAGCGTTCAGACCTGTTTTTGTCAGCCTGAGATTTCATTCTGACTTGAGCTCGTTGCAAGTTCTCCTGAATGACCTTAGTCATAATGTTTCTATCATCGAGCCACTTCCCCAGATCAGGAACAGAGCATTGATCTCCTGGTATAATTCCAAAGTGTCTTGGCTGATGACCATAAACAACTTCAAATGGTGTTTTGTTGAGTGCAGAATGAAAGGTAGTATTGTACCAATACTCAGCGAGAGCTATCCATTTAGACCATTTTGTTGGACAGGAATGTACCATACATCTCAGATAAGTTTCTAGGCATTGATTCAACCTCTCAGTTTGAACATCAGTCTGAGGATGATATGATGAACTCATATTCAGAGTTGTATCAGTCAACTTAAACAATTCCTGCCAAAGTGTACTGGTGAACACCCTATCCCTGTCAGATATAATAGCTTGAGGCAAGCCATGCAGTTTATAGATATTGTTGATAAACAACTGGGCCACAGTCATAGCAGTAAATGGATGAGTCATTGGTATGAAATGACCATACTTGGAGAATTTGTCAATGACTACCAAAATAGTGTCATACTGCTGAGACTTGGGAAGACCTTCAATGAAGTCCAAACTTATGATATTCCATGACTGTTCAGGGACAGGTAATGGTTCAAATTTACCTGGTAACTTGATGTGTTCTGGCTTGGCCTGCTGACATATTTCACACGCAGCAATATATTTGTGGACATCTTGCTTCAGTCCAGGCCAAGCAAACAAGGCTTTGACTTTGTTATAGGTTGCAGTGACCCCACTATGGCCTCCAATGCCACTAGCATGAAGAGCTAGTAAAACAGCAGAATGGGCTTCAACATGAGATCCCAGCCAAATTCTGCCTTTGTATCTTATGATGCCATCAATAAGAGTAAACCCCTGCTCATTACTTCCAGTGATACTTAATTCAGTAAGAAGCTTGGTGGTATTAGGATCCTTGATGTATCCTTCAATGACAATCTCTAACCATTTTGGCTTACTCACAGAGATAGCAGAAAGCTCAAGAGGGAGACTCTGCCTAGGCAAAGCATCAGCAGCTGTGTTGTCCAACCCCTTTTTGTACACCATCTTATATTGCAAACCCAACAACTTAAGGAATGCCTTATGCTGCATCCCTTGTGTCAGTTTCTGTTCACCCAAGTGAATAAGGCTCTTGTGATCGGTTGCAATGGTAAATTCCTTGTGCAACAGATATGACTTCCACTTTTCTACTGCCAATAGAATGGCCATGCACTCCTTCTCATATGTAGACATCCCCTGAGCCTTGGGACCCAAAGATTTGCTTAGATAAGCTATAGGGTGACCTTCCTGCATTAACACAGCCCCAACCCCAATATCACAAGCATCTGTTTCAATGGTGAAAGGTTTGCTGAAATCTGGTAACTGTAACACAGGAGCCGAAACCAAAGCAGCTTTCAGAGCTTCAAAAGCTTCTTGATGCTTTGATGTCCAGATGTAAGGAACATTTTTCTTGAGCAGGTCAGTTAGTGGTCTGCTGACCACACCATACCGTCGGATGAATTTTCTATAATAACCAGATAAGCCCAAAAAACCTCTTAACTGTTTCAAAGTTTTAGGAACAGGCCACTGTTGCACAGCAGTGATTTTTGAAGGATCTGTGGAAACCCCTTCCGAACTGATGATATGGCCTAAATACTCTAACTGCTGCTTAGCAAAAGAACACTTGGAAGGCTTAACAAACAATTGATGGTCCTTCAGAATTTGCAGCACTTGAGTAAGATGTGCTTCATGATCTTCCAATGTTTTGCTAAATATTAAGATATCATCCATGAAAACCAGCACACATTTCCTCAACAATGGTGCAAAGATGGTGTTCATCACAGCTTGAAAAGTTGCTGGGGCATTGGTTAAGCCAAAAGGCATGACTTTGAATTCCCAATGGCCATTATATGTTTTAAAAGCAGTCTTCATTTCATCCTGCTCTAGCACTCTGATCTGATGGTAACCTGACCTCAAATCCAATTTGGTGAACCATTTGGCTCCATGTAATTCGTCCAAAAGTTCATCCACAATTGGTAGAGGATACTTGTTTTTCAGAGTAATGGCATTCAGGTGTCTATAATCGACACAGAACCTCCATGTTCCATCCTTTTTCTTGACCAATAACACTGGTGATGCGAAAGGACTAGAGCTTGGTTTAATGATACCATTTGCTAACATCTCCTTCACTTGTTTTTCAATTTCATCTTTCTGTGTTGGAGAGTATCTGTATGGCTTAACATTCACTGGCTTTGCACCAGGTAGCAGTGGAATATGATGGTCCATTGACCTCTTAGGTGGTAATGACTTGGGCTCTTGAAACATCTCAGCATTGCTGTTAATGATCTCCTGAATACTAGATGGAATGGTATCCACTGGAGCTTCTTCAGTAACAGGACAAAGCTGAATGAGATGAGCACAGCCCCCTTTTCTGATAACACCATGTAGCTTCTTAGCAGAAATCTTGTTGCAGGACTTCAAAGAATCCTTGACACCAGTGAGATGAATTCTAGTGCCATTATGAGAGAACCTCATACGTTTCCTTCTCCAGTCAATCCACATGGGACTGAACTCCTCTAGCCATTCCATGCCCAAAATTACATCATAGCATTTCAGTGGTAATACTCTCATGTCAGTAGAGAATGTCTTACCCTGAGTCCACCAAGAAAGCCCTGAAATCATAGCTGACGTGACCAACTTTTCACCATTGGCTATAGTCACTTGAGCTGTAGGCACCTCCACTTGTTTACATTTCAGTTGCTGCACCAACTATTCACTGTCCAGAATCCACCAAAATAAGAACCTCTTGGTTACCAATCAAACCTTGTAGTCTGATGGTTTTCTTGCCTTGTATACCATTGGCTGCACAATAAGATAGAGACAACAGAATATCTTCATCACTATCATGTGAATCAGAATCAGAGGGTAATGGATGATCATCAGTTACTTGAAACACTTCCAATAATTCTTCCAACATGTGCAGTGGAATGTTGTTAGGGCACTTGTGACCCCTGACCCATTTTTCACCACATTTATAGCATTCATCTCTTGATTTGCGTAAGGCCTTGAGAGCATCAAACTTCTCTCTGAACTTGTTCTTGTTATCCACTTTGTTTTTTGTTGGAGCAGTCCCTAGAATACCTTTGTCAGGGGTGGGATTTCTGGGAGGGTACTTGTGATGAAACTCTTTCTGGTGCCTGTGAGAAAACCTCTTCTGAGAGCCTTCCAATACTTTCTCTTGCATTAATGCTAATGACAGGGCAGCATCCACAGTTCGAGGCTTATGCAGAAGAATAGCATTCTTGATATCAATCTTCAAGCCATCAACAAATTTACTAACCAAGAAGGTATCATCATAACTTTGATTGTGTACCAGAATTCTATGCATAGATTGCTCAAACTTGTCATAGTAAGACTGCACATCATCAGAGGGATCAGAGGGCAGCTGGCGCGTTCGGTGTACCCCTCTAAAGTTTAGCTCTAAAAAGAATCTTATTATTTAATAGTATTAAATAAAGTTTAATGACAAAATCTTTTTACAGATGGGTACATCTTTACGAGACGAATCTAATGAGCCTAATTAATCTATAGTTTGCTACAGTGATGCTACAGTAATGCTACAGCACGGCTTACCTACCCTCGTTAAATTCGTCTCGCGATTTAGAGGGGGGGTTCTGCAGTTAGTTTTGTAATTAAACTTTATTTAAGACAAGATTTTTTTTGTTTAGACCCCTCTAAATTTTAAGCTCTAAAACGCCGAACGCCCAATCCACAACATTCAGTCAAAAAGATGTACTAGTTTAGATGTAAAATTCAGAGAGACAACAGAGATCAGAGGTTGCTTGATAGTCAAAATTTCAGAGCAGTGAGCAGATCCTCATTGCAGGCGTGAGATTTCAGAAAAAGAAGAGATGTCAGCGAGAGATAGTAGAGATCAGAGTGTCCTATCATCTCTATGTTGCCAAGCCAAAGATCAAAGATTGCAATAATAGTACTCGAAGAATACAGGTTAAGGGCAGTTTGTCAGTACAAGTATTAGGCAGTTTTGTCATTGCAAACATCACAATATTTCAGCGAGAGTGCAGCTCAGAGTGTCCAGGGTGAAGAGTGCAAAATTCAGTTTTATCATTAAGAGTTTCAAGGTTACTAGTGTATAGGTCCTGCCATGCAAGCCGATTGTAATCAGAGATTGTGAATGCAGATTCTTATGCTACAGTCCCAATAGAAGGCCAGAGAGCAATGCATCACTCAGATTCAGAAAGCTCAAGAGTTTGCACGAGTCAGATTATTTAGAGTGCAGTCGGTGGGAGAAAGAGAGCGCCTGTCATTGATGCCGCATTCATGTAGCCTATTGATATCAGAAATTGCTGATGTGGAAGAAAGAGAAAGAAGGAGAGAGAGCTTGCTCGGCGCCACTGCCACCGCCAAGCTGGCACAAGCTCCAACGCGAAATGGTGGGACCAGCTCTGCTTTCCCTCTATGTCTCCCTCCAGCATACGCTCCCTAGCGGCAGAGACTGTGGGCCCTCCAAAAGTAATTGAATCGGCGTATGGTTGGACGCATACGCGGGAGTGTGCAGAGCTGAATCGGCTCCACGCCCCTTCGCGATCGGATTGCTTGTAGCCTTTTACTGTCAGAAAATGCTAAGGCCTTGTTGTTTGACATGGAATGTTCAGGATTTGAGTCAAAATTCAGTAGGTTTTCATGACCAGAAGAGAATCCTAGAGTAGGCTGGAAATGTTGTTCGGTTATTTCTGGGTTTGATTCTCACCTAGTTTAATTCAGCCATTGCGCTCAACAAAATGTTAGGAATGATTCCTGGTGTCTGACCCATGGAACGAGTCTCACTCACGCACGCGAATTTGATCCCAGTCAACCAAATAATACTTTGAGTCATGAAATTAAAAAATATAGGAATCAAACTTATGAGGTGTAGGATTGAGTGACACACATGGAATCACTCAATCCATGCATGATGTGAATCCTGCACAGGAATTAATCCCAAACTGCCGAACGAGCCCTAATGTGGAAAAGAGAGAAAGGATGAGAGAGAACGTGCTTGGCGCGTCTCTCGGCGCCAAACTTCACACGAGCTCCTAGGCACACGAACGGGACCCACTTTATTTCTTCTCTCTGTCTCTCTCCCAGCATGGCCTGACAGCACAGCAGTTATGCAGCTCGTTCGGCTTGCTGGATTTCAGCCCAGCTAACAGTAATTTCAACTCACAAAAATCAGCTCAGCCAACTAATCAATTAACCAATCAGCAGTACTTTTCTCTCATAAAAATCAGCCGCGGCTTATCAGCACCAGCCAATCGAACAGGCTGACGGGCCTTTTGAAAAAGAATCTAACTGACGCATCGTTGGATGCGTCCGGCGCGTGCGTCGGCGCGCGGTAGCCAGAGCCGGCTCCGCACCGGCGCGATGGGCTTGCTCTAAGACAGATTCAGAGCACCTTAGTGATTGCAAATTTCAGAGATTGCCCCCAGTTAGATACTCCACTAATTGTGTGCCAGCACCAGTTACTGAAAAGACACGTGAATAAAACACGTAAGAGCATCTTCAATGACTTACTCTTAGTTGTCTTTTAGAATTGTTTATTAGAGAAAAAAAAGAGAGAAAATGCTGTTAACTCTTGTTCAAAAGGTAGTCTCTAAGCAAAATGAGAGAATGAAACATGGGATCTATCCCTCATTTATTCTCTCTAAAAGATGGCTGCTGCCTCTTAACTAACTCCACCCTTGTAGGCGCTCTTAATGTTTCCACATACCTCAATCCCTTGCTGACAAAGAACACAACTGTAATAAGGTAAGTGCCGATTTTTCCTTCTGAGCAAATTCCTGGTAGCGATTCTTTCCCGAAAGACCAACCGGATGAAGAACTTTATCTTTGGCATACAACAAGATTTCCAGAGCCAATCGAACCATGGTGACACCACTTTGTGTACCAATCAACTGTGAATATGCCTAATACTTTGGGGTGCAGACACCACTTAAGGAGCAAGGAGTTTGATGATGCATAAGCAGCCTTGTACCCTGATTAGGGCTGTCAAAAAAGTTCGAAGCTCGCGAGCTACTCGAACTCGGCTTGACAATTACTCGATTCGAGCTCGGCTCAACTGCAAAACAAACCGAGCTCGAGCTTGATCTCAGGCTCGCGAGCTTACTCGAGTCGAGCTCGAAAAGCTCGACAAGGCTCGGCAACCTACGAATCCAAATAATTTTCTTGTCCCATGACTCCCATCCCACTGATCCTCTCCCACGGTCCCACCAGTTGAACTGTCCATCCTTATCTCCAAGCCTCGGAGTCTCAGACCCACGTGAACTCCTCAGGCTAGCAGGAACCCAATCGATGGCGGCATATTTCGCAAAAGAAAAAATGAGAGCAGCAAGGAAGTGGCCGGCGAAAGGCCCTCTCGTCTCTCATCCTCCTAGCCAAGGCGGCGGTGCTTCTCACCTGCGCTACCCATGGAGCTTGGATTTTGGGGATTTATTTCCGCCATAGCTTGCGATCTCGTCGCCCCAGCACTACCAGCCTGACCAGCTGGGCACGAGCGCCCTCACAGCCGGTGGCAACCCGAGGTAGCCCCCCATCGTCGTCCCTTTCACAGATTGCTTGAAGCCGTGAATACAGATTGCTGTCTGTTTTTGTGTTTTATTTGAGGTCTGTCAGCTGTGAAACGAACTCTAGACGAGCTTTTCGAGTCGAACTCGAGCTTTGTGCGAGCCGAGCTCGAGCTCCACTTCAAGCTCGGCCGGCATCTCAGGCTCGTTCGAGCTCGGCTCGATACTGTAACGAACTCGAGCTTGAGCGCGGCAGGCTCGCTCGAGCTCGGCTCGTTGACAGCCCTAACCCTGATCATGAATTTATGCCTTAATGAAAGGTTCAGGTAGGTAAGTCCTCCCGTAGTTTTGTCTCAAAAAAGTCAAATTTGCTAGTGGACACTCTTCAATAGCGGTATTTGTTTTTGGACACCGTTTAAATATGTCTTTGCCAGAAGACACTTCTCATTTGTGATAATTTACCCGTGGACATCTAAGACAATAAAATACTCATCTTCTTATATAAAGTAGAGATAGAACATATAAATAAACCAAATTATTCTTGCCATTTTAGCCATTGTTTTTGAAAACATTTATTTTGAATGTGATTTTGTATGCCGTGGTAAATAGGAGTTTAATTAATTTTATGTGACAAATATGATAATGAAAAGAGTGAAAGTAAATGGTAATCTATAAGAAATATTCTATGATATAATTCGCAAAATTAATATTTTCTGACTCAACGACACAACACGAGCATTAGTGCCATTTTTTAAGTTCACCTCTCTCATTTGGGTGTCCATTAGCAAATTACCACACAAGTATATAAGAAAATAAATATTTTAATGATTTAGATGTCTACTGGCAAATTATAACTGACTAGTATCTACTAGACGTATTTGAACGATGTCCAGCACCAGCAAATGTCAGTGAAGCTTGATCAGAAGATGAGATAGCCAAACCTAACAGAGTGATCGATGCTCCTCCATTAATTACAGTTGACTGATACAGAAATTTCCTTGCCTTATAATAAATCAGCGAAAGAAAAACAAAACACGGCATAAATAATCATCACTCATGAATCTAGAAATACTAGTAATATCCAAAGTGAGCAGAGAACCAACAAGAAAAGATGAGCGCATGCAGGTACGCGGTCCTCATCCGGGATCGGGGTCCTCTGAATTATTAGGTATCAATGCAGAGAACACCTTTTCAGCATTAGGACAGATCAGGAACGTTCATCGCTGAATGGATGGTGGAGCTCCTTTCTTCCCTTTCTGGTTCCTTCCCGAGCCAAGCAAGTCCTCCGAATAACAACACACTACCATCGTCCCTGTTCCGCTGCCGCGCATCCACAGCACTGCTCACTAGATTGACCTCCTGTCGTCGCTTCCTGCCAGTCTAACGGGTACGCGGCCAAGAGTCGGACGCATCGCAGATGGCGACGCCATGGACCATCGTTGCCACTCAACCTCACTGGGCGAGCGAAAGGGCGGGCAGCGAGCTGGCGACCTCGGTAAGCTGGGAGATGGCGGACCCGGCGGCGTGGCGCGCGGTTACCCCGGCAAACGGAGAGCGGAACCAGGTGGACCTGGCAAGAAGGTTCAAGAACTCCCAAGACATTTTGAACCCCGTCGTCTGTTGTGTCCGCGGCAGTAAGACCGAGAGCCTTTCTTAGCTCGTCGCCGCGTGGATCTCCGTCAATGTCCGCTTTCGGCGAGATTCTCCACCACATGCAGCCGATTCGCCCGCTGCCCGCACCAACGATCTTCTCTCGGGGGCCAAGCAGGAGCACAGATTTCTGCGTGCTCGGATGATTCCTTCTCGCTTCTGGCTCGCCTGGTGGCCTGGAATGAATCGACATACTAGGGCGCGTTCGGTGCGGCCTTTTAGAGCCTCTAAAATTTAGCTTTAAAGAGAATCTTATTATTTAGAAGTATTAAATAAAGTCTAATGACAAAATCTTTTTACATATAGGTATATCTTTACGAGACGAATCTAATAAGCTTAATTAATCTATAGTTTGCTACAGTGATGCTACAGCACGGCTTACCTACCCTCGTTAAATTCGTCTCGCGATTTAGAGGGGGGTTCTGCAGTTAGTTTTGTAATTAAAATTTATTTAAGACAAGATTCTTTTTATTTAGATCCCTCTAAATTTTAGCCTCTAAAACGCCGAACACGCCCCTAACCAAAACGAAAGGGCGGTCATGTGGGCCCTACCCAAAGTTTTTAGCTGAAAAGTTGCAAGCTCTCCGAGCCCTTGATAGAGGTATGGACGGCATGGATATCGGCTAAATGCAGAGAAATCGTTGGCTGAATTGAGTGAACAAATTCAGAGGAACCCGATCCACTTGCTGCGGCCTCCCAAGCTGCCAGACCAGTCATGTCAGGGTTTACAAAACCGTGGTAAACCGGACCGGTTACCGCGAAAACCAGAAAAACCGGTCCCGTCGGTTTACCCGGTTCTCTGGTTTTCGAATTCAAAATTTAATTTTTTTTGAAAATTTGACAAAATTTGAAATAAAAATATGTAAAAAAACTAGATGAAATTTTAAGCACAATGGTGGAACAATAACACGAAAATTCGATCGTTTCATAGGTCAAAAAAATCACGCAAATTTTCTGAGTTGAAAAAGAAGAAAATTTCAAACTAGCAACCTTCCTCATTTTTTTGACAAACCAAAGATCGAATCTATGTGTTACGTTTCCACCATTGGACTGTAAATTTGATCTAGTTTTTTAACATATTTTTTGTTTCAATGTTTCATTTTTTGTATTTTTTTTTATTTTTTCTCTCTAAACCGGTTTTCCGGGATTCTTATCCGGTTTACCGGAATTTTTGTCCGGTTTACTAAAAATTTCGACTCTTTTTTTTTTCAAATTTCGTTATTTGTATTTATATCCGGTTTTTGACTGGTTTTTTAGTTTTTGCGGTAACAAGACATCTGGGTCCGGTCCGATTTTTCCGGTCGAGATTACCAACTCTGGTCATGATGCATGAGCTGATCGCGAGACAGAAGAGCGCACCGTCTCTCTCCTTGGGCCCTGTCTGCAATGCGTCCCCCGTAGCCAGTGAGATCGGCATCGCGCGCCGTGCCGCTGCACGGGTCCAGCTGCACGTACTTTCCCCGGTCCATCTCTGAAAAGGTGGACTGGTGGAGACAGCGTTCTGCACCTCCGTCCGCACCACTGTGATTTTGGGAGTTTTCGGTGCACGGGAGTCTAAATTTTAAAAGGATTTAAATTTTAAATAAATTATATTAAATAAAGTTTAATTACAAAATTAATTACAGAATTTTGGTCTAATTCGCGAGACGAATCTAATGAGGGTAATTAAGTAATAATTAAATGATGGTTACTGTAATATTACTGTAGCATGACTGTAACAAAACATAGATTAATTAAGCTCATTAGATTCATCTCGTAAAAATGTACCTATCTGTAAAAATGTTTTGTCATTAAATTTTATTTAATACTAGATTCTTTTTGTTTAGAGGCCTTTAAAATTTAGCGCTAAAAGAAACAAACCGGCCTTCTTGTACGTGTGCGTGCTCTCCTCCGGCTCACGGCCGCCGGGACGGTGGAGATAATCCTTTTTTTTTTTAGGGAATCAACATACGGTAGAGATAATCCTCATTCACGAGTAGTAATCAAAACTTCTTTCACCGTAGGAATGAAGAAAGGGAATAGTGGGAAAGGGAATAGTGGAGCAGCGAGTGAAGGCTGTGAAGCAGGATAGTTACTGCTATTGCCTTGGATTTGGTACTCTTGCACTCCATGCTAGGCCACGCTAAGTAGGCTAGGCTAGGTTTGGAGTAGTCAAAGCACTCACGCTACGATATGCAACGGTGTGTCCTCTTGGAGTAGGCGCTTGGAGTAGGCTTGGAGTAGTCACGCTACGATATGCAACAGTGTTGCATATGGTAGGCAACCTAGCCTAGCAGGTGAAAACGGTTAATGCTGTATCCTCTTCTTGCAATTCCTGATGAGCTTGTTTTCCACTTGCATTTCCTCTCGGTGCCTGCATATATCCTTTTGCTCAATGTCGAATTTATTCAGAAGGTAGTATATAATTAAAAAAAGGTTTAAAATTCCAGCCTCTTCTAAATGGCTTTACGTACGGCTACCTGGTGGAGGTTTTGCAAGAACCGAATTTTCATTTTTACTGGAGCGTGCAGAGAGGGAACGCTTTGGATTCACATCCAAGTTTCTGAAACATGCTTTGGATTCACATCCAAGTAGATTGCAAGTCCATGGGAACAGCCCGAGTTGGATTTCGAGCAGGCGCTGTAACGCATCCACCTTTGATCTCGAAACAGCCCGAGTTGACGCGTGTTTGCCATCAACTAACCACGCGTTTGCGGATGTCAAGGCGTTACAGCTAGCATCAAGAGATCTTCCCTCGACCACTGTTATCTTTCAGAAACTTCACACAAGCGCATCATCGATCAATTTCTTTGGACATAAACACAAGAGCCCCGAACCATGTTTTAACGTACAACCTGAGAATTGAGATCATGTGAAGATATCAAAGAAATGGCGAGGATTCAAACGCAGAAAACGAAAAAGAAATGGCGAGGATTCAAACGCAGAAAACGAAAGGAAGCCTGCGATCAGTGGTAGGGAAACGAATCAAACGATCCCATTGGCCAAAAGAGTGTCTAAAGTCTGGGTCTACCTTTTTTCTTTTTGTCCCACCCGGAGATTGTTGCTTTGCTGCTGGCTGCTGGTTGTCTGTGTAGTATGGTGGTCAGGATGGACTGTTGCTGCCAGAAGGTGGAGTAGGAGAGAGGGGGGTTGCCGCCTCCTTCCTGAGGAAGATTCATGGGACCTATGATTTTATGCGGACGTCTGTTCGCAACTTGTTTCGTGAAAACTGCAGAACAAGAGAGCACCTCCTTCACTATCACCAGCCGCAAGGTGCACTACAGATGCCATGGCTACCAACGATCTCTCTCAACTCAAGAAGCACACGCCGGCGAGATTTGTGAGCTTTGGTTGTCGTGCAGCGCTTTCTTCTTTTTCGAGCAGCCGAGCGATCAGAAGAAAGAGAAAAGCATTCTTTCCTTCAATATCGCCGGACACGTGCCTAGCCCCGCCGTCTCTTTCTTCTGACCGCCGGACCAGTGCTTGAGGGGATAGTAGCTGTCGACAGCGACGGATGTTACCGCACCGCCAACCGCCTGGTATTTTACCATGGATTCACGGCATGATCGAAAGCCGACATGACCGAAAGGCGCCGCTCGATCGATTGCTTCAGAGAACTCTCTTTTCCTCCTCGCCGGGGCGCGCTCCCGACGGGACTCGTGTCTTCCCTCCTTGGCTGCTTGCTCGATCGGACTTCATGATGGCTGTATTGGATGGTACGTGCGCACGCACGCATCAATGGCACTTCTTCCTGTGTTCCGTGCTTGGCGGTGCTCGTAGACTGATCCACTCGCTGTACGCAGTACGTCCGCAGGAGCAGCAACGTTCGGCATGGTCGAGTCGGCGCTCGCCGCGGCCAACAGGAAGCTGACCGGTGGTGTTCCTCGGCCACGACGGCGCCCTGTCGCCGATTAGCGCCGTCGTGACCAAACGAGCGAGATCGGTGGAAAAGTTGGTCGTCCATGCGCCCCTCCGCTCGCGAAGGCAACCAGAGTTCTGCTTGTCGAACGTTACGAGACCCAGTGAACGTACAGCGTGCCTGTTTAGAACAGTGCACACACTGCAAACAGAGAAAGTGTTCATGAATGTAACTGTACTTCCGTACTTGCATAAGAAAGAGGTTTGGTTCTGCTTTTTTCTATCAGTATACTTTTTTTTGCCGTTTATTTTATGGCCCCGTAGTACGTTAGTGATGCTCATGCATGGCCCTGGTGATCGGGTGCAACATCCAGGTGTTCAATTTTGTGAATCTAGCCGAGCCGTCGTACCCACCGCTCCGTGCAAAACTGCAAACATCCAAGGAAAATGTTAGAAACATCTGCTAGGTTAGGCTGCATATGATAATGAATTAATGATATGCAACATTACGCCTCATAAATCCATTGCTCGTCCAGTGGAGTAGCTGTATTCGAGTGGTATACGACTAATTCAAAAACAAAATTGAGTATTCAGTGTCAAAAAGAAAGGTATAGGACTATTATTGACTCAGCTAGGCTAGCGGAGAGGCATTCGACTAGCCCATGGACTAGGCAAGAAATGCAAAGACCGCCGTGCACGCGCGCTGGCAACAAGTGCATTTTTTTCGTTGCCAAAAAAAAAAAAACACTTTCTGATTCGTTCGATTTTGCAGCCACCGTGAAAATGCGATCCTCGGGCGCTGTCGAATGCGACAGATGTTACCGCACCGCCTTGTATTTTTACCATGGATACTGTTAGCACCTCAAGCACACAACCGGTAACTATAGAACCTCGTCGCACGCACGAGGGCGTGGCAATGGGCACGTAGAAAGGGGCCGTCCGTATAAAGACTGATGGCAATTCAACCAGCCTGTATAAAACAGTTTCAGCTAAGCAGCAATGGGCAAGTAAATTTTCTTTGTACAAAAATGCCATGATCGATTTCCTGGACGCTCCTCTGCTGCTCCCCTACTTGCGCACGAACTGACGTGCGAGTTGTATCGAGAGCATGGAGACCCGGCTGAAAACCAGGCAGGCAGCGAGCAAGCCAAGAGATAAACGGGTGAAAACTACTCCGATCAATGACTTATCAATTCTAAATTAACATCAACGCGAAGCATAAATATTGTCAACACAGATCAGATTAAGATCTTGAAGACTTCAAGAACTAAACAGGACAACATAAACAAGACCAGCACTAGAGGTAACTCCAAACAAGCATGCTCCAAATAACAGCTACTGCTGAAACCACTATTATCAGCAGCGCAAGCAATTTTTTAAAGACCTACTACTACTCCATGGCAAGTACTACTACTACTACCAATCACCACTACTATGCCTGAAACCACAAACAGCAGCACAAGCAATGCCCTTCAGACCAAAATAAGATACTTCAAACAAATACTACTCCATGGCAACTCCTACTACATCTTCATCCCATCCGAGGGCTGGCTTCATGAGCTCGGTGGCAGTGGTGCTTGGATTTGTGGAGCATGTTGCTGGTTGCATTGTGGAGCTTCATCCTTCCTTCGCCGACTCCTTCGCCGACGACTTGGCGCGTCCTCCAGTCAGCTTCTCCACAACTTTCTCTGCCTCCACTGGAACCTGAAAGATCCACACAAAACAAAACAATGTCAGGTCTTTCTCTCTCTCACCAAGCACCCAACAAACAAACCATCTCTGAACAACAACAACAAACAGACAAACCAAAGTTCCTCGCATCTCACCGCAATCATGTATATCGTGATCCCAAGAATGAAGGAGGATGCAAGTCCAGCACTGATCCACTCCCCCTTCCCCGGACCGTACCTGCAAGCACAAGAGAGAGACACACAGTAAGCAACTGTAGGGAGCAAGCATGCAGCAATTAATACGGCTGTGGAAGAACTCTACTAGCCTGGCAATGTACACGAAGAAAATGAAGTACGTGGTGGTCACACCCCAGAACAGGACTGGAGGGATCCACGAGATCACCCGCGCGAGGCTGGGTCCGCCATCGGGAGCCCGGAGAACGAGATAGGACGCCAGAAACACATGCACACCGGTGACGAACGTGAACATAAAGACCAGGAGGGCAATGTCCGCCGGCTGGCTGGTCTTCCATAAATCTTCCTTGGTCTTCAGAGCCGCAGCAGCTGGAGTAGACATGTTCAGGTAGGGAGTGGACACCATCAGATTGAACTTGCCCAACCTTGCCGCCATGCAGAAGCCCAAGAGTGTGGGGTAGAGCATCATCATGACAACAAACTGGGTGTGAATAGCAGCTTGCATCTAGTACCCAAAAAAAAAAAACGGTGAAAAGGATCAATCTCTATCAAACTGTACTCCAAAGATGTACACAAG
Source organism: Eragrostis curvula (assembly GCA_007726485.1). Taxonomy (NCBI): domain Eukaryota; kingdom Viridiplantae; phylum Streptophyta; class Magnoliopsida; order Poales; family Poaceae; genus Eragrostis; species Eragrostis curvula. Next base: position 5,580,187 of record CM017442.1, read on the forward strand.
AAGAAATTTGTACACAAAAGAGGTACCCTTGCAACACGATACTTGAAGACTGATCTTTCCTCTTGATCTGCACAAGAACATGGCATTAGAAGCTTCCAAAAACGGATTTTTTTTCTTACTAAAACGCGAGATTGTATGCCATGAACAGAAACGGAATCTTTTCTTCAATCAAGAAGAAATGCAATAAGAAATGACAGATATATCTTAGGAAAATCTGCGAGATTTATGTCAAGAACAGAATCAAAATCTTTTCTTCAATCAACAAGAAATGCAAGAAGAAATGACAGATATATCTTAGGAAAATCCCTTGCGAAAAGATATATCTTAGGAAAATCTGTTGGGATGTAAAAGCAGGAAAAAGGATCCAAAGTTTTTCTTATAGACACCATACCGAGCAAACAAACACTAACGCCACGAAAACTGGTTTGAACACAAAGACACGAAAACAAAAGGGAAAGAAAATCCGTTGGGATGCATGGCAAAACAGGAGAAAGATCCAAACTTCTTGTGATAAACACCATACCGGGCAAACACAAACCAGTGCCACGAAAACTGGTTTGAACACAAAAATGACGCGAGTCACGAAAACGAAGAACGGGGAAGAAACCGCAAACATACCAGGGAGAGCCTCCTCCTCCGCCTTGGCCTTCTCGGCGGCGCGGCGATCCTCCTCCTCCTTGGCCTTCTCGGCGAGGCGAGCCTTCTCGATCTCCTCCGGCGACAGCGTTTGGTTCTCCAAGTCTCGGTCGGTGCTACTGGTCGACATGGTGGCTTCTGGCTGAAACCTAGCTAGCAGTAGCACTACCTGACTACAAGATGAGAAGTGATGGGAAGTGATGGGATGGCCGGCTAGAAGCAATATATATAGACCAAACATTATTGTTGGAGGAGGCCGCTTTATTTTGAAAAACCCGAGGGGGACAATGACGAGGTGATTGGCGGGTCTTTTCTTTCGCACCGTGCCACTGCATCTTGGGACCCATTTGTGGGCACAACCTAGACTGAGCGTTGAACGGGGGTTGTGTGTGAAGGGAAACGACAATGATCGCTCCAGAATCTTCCAGAAAGACGGCTGGTTGGTACTACTACGGCCCGTGCCACCCGAGCTCCCGGGCACTCGAGACCACGTGAATGTCGCGCGTCACCATTCTAGCATCTCGAATTCCTGATGCTGCCGCCCCTCTCCATTCACGGCTACCCGTCGCGCTATACCGTTCGGCACCGGAGCACGAGCAGCGATGGAGCCTGCCCAAGCCCGCCACCCCTCTGTTACCTCTTCCCGTTTGGGTGGCTTTCATTCCTCGACGCCATCTTCGCCGGCGATCTCACTTCAGTTCCAAGAACAACCGATTCTTGCCTTGGCGCAACATCACAAACGCCGAAGCGGGGTTTTGCCGATCCACGACGATGCCCCCGGCGTGAGCACGCAACGGCTGAGCCACCCGCGGTGCGCCGAGTCCACCGTGGACCGTGCTAAGTGGAACGGGCCGACAAATATTCCTATCGAAAATACATGCTAATTGTAGACGCCGCCCTTTCTAACAATTCGAGTGTTGAAACAATGGCTGCAATTGCGAGGAGTAGACCACCCGACCGGTCACTACGCCGCGCCGGTCACTGCGCTGCTTCGGACTCGCGACCGGGAGGCAATCCTGGCTCCTGGGACGGAAGGTACAGGGAGAGACTGATGGAAAATCCAGAGTACAGAATCGCGCGTCGAGCATCCGCCGTTTCCTGGGGCGCGAGCTCGTTAGCGCACGCCCGTTAGTAACGATGTTTTCCTTCTCTGTAACAGTGCAAGTACCACAGCGCGAGACATCACCAGAACGAATTGGGAGCAGGACAAGGTCGCGTCCGTTCAGTACTCATGAACGGCGAGGTTCCCATCGATTGAAGGTGGCGCTCTCTCTTCAACTATCACGGGCAGGCGGTCAGGACACAGCACGGCCGATCGGTCTTGGCTGGCAGCCACCTATACAGTCCCCCTTTTGACTGGCGCGAAAAAAAAAAAAAAGAGAAAAGGAGATCATGGGTAACATGGGGAAACAAAACGGCAAAAGAGTTCGCCTCTCCCAGTCCCCTCCTTGGCTGGACGTCTGCGGCTGTTGCAGTGACTTGACCACAGTCGCGTAGTAGCCCTGACAGCCATGCATCAGGAGTCTGCACTCCCATCTTTTCCTTTCTTTTGGGTTTTGAATGATCTTCTTGAACCGGAAAATGCTTGTCTTATGTCAATGAATTAATTTTCCATCACGATGGGAGTGAATAAAAGAAGCGATTTTTTCTCCCATCATATATCAAAGGGTTCATGAAAGGCTGATGAACTGGAAATGCTTGGCACTTCATCAGCCGTTCATTTACTTCTAGTACTAGTGACGATCTTACTTGCGTTGAGTTCTAGTGGCATCAGTAATTTTTTGGCGATCTTACTCGAGGCAGGAGCAGCCAATTATACATGTAAAACCCTTTTAATAGTGGTCCACATATCAGAGAGCATGAGTGAAGCCTCGCGTCGCTGGCTTGCTGCCCTTCTCATAGGCGGCGAGGCCAAACCCAACCCCAACGGGACGCGAGGACGATCACGCCGTCCTTGCACGAGCTATACTAGTACAATTCCTGTCCCTGGCTGGCGCTTTCAAGTTTCAATTGCCGGCTATAACGAACAATTGCGCAGAATGAAAGCTATAATGAATTGCTAGCATGTTAACTCGATCAAAATGGAATCTCTGGTTGGTCCTACACCTGGTAGTAGTACATGAGCTGTAGCCAGACGAAATCAGCTGCTCATTTGTGTGGGTAGTCCAATCTTCTTGAGTGGCTCGTGCTATCCTACTACCTTCCAAAAGCCTGTGCGAACTGCAACAAAAGCCATCCCTGCCCCTTCCCTTCTCGCATTCTCCGGCAGTGGAGCGGCATGCATGCATGCTGCCTCTTGAGCAGAATGTGGACCGATGCCACTGCACATCTTGACAGGAGCCCAAATGGACTGCTTGCACACGGCCAGCGAGCGACTCCCGCGTCTTGCCTATCATGTTGGGGGGCCTGTGGACGTTGCCTCTGTCGCTGTACATTCTGCTCCTACTCCGTCCGGCAACGGTCGAGTCAAGAGTACGGCCCTTTAGAGCAGGCCCAATAAATTGGCGAATCGACCGGTCGTGTCAGCTTTTGCATGGTTGGAGGAGAGAGAAAGGGGGTTTTGTTGCTTGCAGCTCAGCCGATCGATTTCTGACTTCTCTTTTCTCTCACTCTCTTTTGCTCCAGCGTGTGGGGTCGCATGCATGAAGTATGTCACTAAAAAATCGAGTTTGATGTAGATATGAGGCCAAAGATAAATAAAATACTACTATCAAGAGACAAATTTGTTGGAGAAATTAATCTTTTACACTTGTCTCATGTGTAGTTAGCTTGTCTCACCGACAAGTTTATTGGGCTTGCTCTAAACAGTTACGAGAGTTGAAGATGGGACAAGCTATTGGCCTTTCAATCAAATCACATCAACTAGGCGCTTTAGAGCTTGATTAGTGAGTAGTAGTACGAAGTTTTGGCGAATTGACCTGTTCATGTTATGATTCCTCCTCCTCCTCCTCCTCCTTCTTCTTGACATGAACGGATTACACGAGTTACATCAGCACGCAAGGATTATGGCTAAGATATACTACTAGCATTACATGGTTTTTTTTTTTTTGAGACAGTATTACCTGGTTGGGTACCACCTAGTTAAACATAAGCATCACTGCACGGCAAGCGGCAGGTATTTTCCTTGCAGGGCAACACAGCAATGCTTAAACATCGGTGTTGGGGAGCCGTTGTGTCTGTGAGTGCTTTTTACAAGTGCAAGAATAAAGATATACATGTCACTAACATTTCAGGTTGTGGCAATGTTCACACAGTACTGTTCACAGAAACTTTTTCCATGGAGACTCCAATGGCCGCTATTAGGTGTAAGAAAAGCCTCGGAACATCAAAACCTCAATCCGACGCCACATCGCCACGACCAGTACATCTAGTTGTGATATGCGACGCCATTTCTGATTGTCTGAATGAAATTTAGTATCACTAGTTGTGATATGAGATTCCTGTATGTCTGACTTTTGAGCCAATTATACGTGGCATCTAAATGGTATAAATATGTGTTGCTATGTTCTTCGTTTGGGTGAAACTGAAATGGCACGATGATTGGTGACACCTTGACAGTAAGGTGTCAACGGTATGACATTCTACGCATTGAACTGAATTTTGACTGTTGTTCAGTAGTACTCTTTCTGTCTTAAAATATAAGGAATTAGAGGGCTTCCATATATAGTCCCAAAATATATGGCCCTGTTCGTTTCTTTTAGCGCTAAATTTTAGAGGCCTCTAAATAAAAAGAATCTAGTACTAAATAAAGTTTAATGACAAAATCTTTTTACAGATGGGTACATCTTTACGAGACGAATCTAACGAGCCTAAGTAAGCTATGTTTTGCTACAGTCATGCTACAGTAATGCTACAGTAACCATCGTCTAACCACGGATTGCTTACCCTCATTAGATTCGTCTCGCGAATTAGACCAGGAGTTCTGCAGTTAGTTTTGTAATTAAACTTTATTTAATACTTTTAAATGATAAGATTCTTTTTTTTAGACCCCCATGAAACGAACACCGCCATAAGTGGTTGGAGTACAATTGTGGGACTCACCGGCTGGCATTTTTCTCCCACTTCCCACCAAAGCACCTTATCCGCCACCGACGCCGGTTCTTCCCCGACAGCCCGTCGCCGCCGCCCCTGCTCCTGAATCCCACTGCCTACTCTGCACCCTGCTCACCCTCGTGCTCACGACGCCGCGGGGGGGGGGCTTGTTGGAGAAGACGCGGCGGCGGGCAAGGAGAAGCCGTTCGAGGTGGAGACTGTTCGCCAGCGCATCTCGTTCCCATGCCATCTCACCTCCACGCGCAGCATCTCGCCGCCGTCGTGTGGACCGCCGCATCTCGCCGCCGTCAAGTCGACCGCCGCATCTTGCTCCCTTCGCGTCGCTTGCCGCGCCGCCGTAGCGTGGTTGGCTGCCTCAGGGAAGCTCGGCGGGCCTCGCAGATCTGCAGCGAGGGAGAGGCGAGGCGGCCTGGTACCGCTGCAAACAGCGGTGCAAGAGAGGCTGCCGCGGCGCAGGGTTGGCGGCCTGGGCACGCTCGCCGTAGCGAGGTCGAGGCGATCGGGGCGGGAGCTTGCGGCGGCGCGGGACTGGCCGAAAGGGCTCGAGATGGAAGAAGACAACTTGCTGGGCTGCTGCCTGCTGGATTTTGGTGGGGGATGGAGAGCAATAATGAAGATTAGTTTCGTCTTTTCGCTCCCCTGCTGTTTTCATGAGGAACTCTTCCAATTCCTTATATTTTAGGACAGATAGAGTAGAAGGTAATGACATGTCGTGACATGCGTAAGGGTGTTGACAGTATTTCTTAGAAGCTGGAGTATACGAACGGATGAATCGAGACAAAGTATCGATCTTGCTTGTGATTGTTTCATCAGCAGCAGCATCAGTCGCCTGCGTTCTTTGGCACTCGCCTGAAAAGAATGGCTTAAGCCCTCAAAGCATGTAGTTAACAGAATTATGACTAGAGTCCAAACTTTTTTTGGAGGTTGTTGAATGAGTTTAAGCACTCCAGCAATTACACTACAGCACAGCGGCAACGGCAACCAAGACCTGCACACGGATCAAACGTCGATCCAGAATATGGCGCCATCTGCCTCCCTGCAGCGATCCACGAAGGTGGCGACCAGAGCCGATAAGCAGCCAACGCTTCAGTCGGCGGCACCGGCCGGAGACCATGTCCTTACCCCGGTCGCGTCGCCGGTCGTAAATCTTCCAGGTGAAGTGAGCAACCTTTCCGGTTTCACGTACGAGCATAACGAAGACGACGCCATGTCCTTGCGAGTTTAAATCTGGGCCGCTGAAGTCGGATCCGACGGCTCCTGGGCACCCAGGGGTGGTCGCTACTTCCAATAGCTGAGTTAGCGACCACCTCCGGCCTGCGGACAATAGTACGCCCCCGTGCGGCATGCCCATCAGCCCATGCTCGACGCATGCCCGTCGTCCCGTACCATATTAATATTCCTGTCAGAGGCCATGGTGTCGCGCCCTCTTGTCAACGGTGCTGCCGACCGTTTGTTGGTAATAGCTGGTGGCGAAGCAGCCGGCCTTGTGCTGGGCGTGCCGCGTGCTAGCAGGGCTCAGTGGAGAAATGCCGCCCCGTATCCCCCCGGAGATCCGTCGACCCGATACCGGCCGGGACCGTCCGACCGTCGCTCCAGTTCAAGCCCGTGCTGTTGCGTTCGAGCTTGCTCGCGTGCTTATCGACGCGCGTCTGCCCCTGTTGACGACGCAGTGTTAAGTTCTCAGAAACAACGTCGTACGGCCACGGCTGGAACTAGAAAATGGGCGACCATGCTCGATGCCGGCCGGCAGCGGTGGCTACGGCGCCATGGCGCGGCCGGGTTGGCAGCGCGTTAGGAAAGACGGTGGCAATGCGTAGCCTAGTTGACACCATGACAGAATCGGAAACCGTGTGCGGGAAATTCATGGCCTGCTCTGTTCATGGTTTCGCTGTCTGTCACCTACTCAAGGACGGACTCCTACTTTGCTCGTTGACCGCGCCGGTAACCCGACCGGTCACGGGTCACTAGGCTGCTTCGGACTCGCGACCGCGGGGTCTTGGGATGGAAAGTACCGGGAGAGAGAATCAGAGAACGATGGAAACTCCGCTGCGGGCCCAACGACGTTTCCTGTAACGTGCAAGTACCACAGCGCGGGACACGAGAAGAAGACCCCACGTGAGCAGGGACCAAACCGCGTGCGTTAAGCAATGCTCACCGAACCGATCTCATATTTCGTGCTTAAACGACCGAAGCCGCAACTGATTCCTTTAATTCCGTGAAATAAAAACGCAAGACGTTGTCTTCCAACTTCGCACGTACGAGCGCTCCTGCCGCACACCAAGTCACAAACATCGTCGACCCCGGCCAGTCTCTCACGTTACATGTAAACATGGAGCATGTACCTCAAGCTACAGGCAGCCAAAGCGGAGACCACTTCGTGGACATGGAACTTCAACCCGTCGGCAATCAGGACGCCCAACGTCAACCCGTGGAAGAAGGATCTCATCCCACAGGCGATGGATCAGACTACCACATTGCAAAACTGAACCATCCGGTCGAGGCCGTTGGTGCCACCGAGAAACCTGAATGCCATGTCGTTGATATCATCAGTGCTGCCGGAGATAACGTTCAAAAGTGTTGTGTAGTATGCACAGGGCCCTTGGAGTGGGTGGCCATCGGGCGTTGCGGTCACCGAGTTGTATGTCCTAAATGTATGATGCGTAGTCGATTCTTCTACCGTGACAATTGTTGCTGCATCTGTAGAACCTATTGCTCTAGGGTAGTGGTGACCAAGACAAATGCTGAGGCTGCTATCATGTCGACATTGCCCCTATTTGCATTCTGGGAGGGTCGCGTAGGCAAGTACTGGTACCACAGGTACACGAGAGCATACTTCGAGGATAAAGAAGTGTACAAGGCAACAACGGAGGCATGCAGGGGAATAGAGAGCCCGTTTTATAAGCCAGTGGTAAGCATCCAATGTACAATTTGTTCTTTTCATAGCATACCTTTTTTCTTTTCATTTACTTCTATTCATCCATGATTATGCACTCTCGTTGCTCATGTTTTTCTTTTCTCTCTCGTCTTGCAGTTCATTTTCATAATGTGGTTTTTTGGTGCGATTGTCATTGGAGCATTCATTGGTGTTGGTTTTGCGGATCATACAAATAACAGGTCAACACAAGTGAGAGCCTACGCGCTGTGCGTAACCATCGCAATCTTGATAGCTGCCATCTGGTGGGCACTGATCTCAAACTGTCCGGTGGATCGTCTAGATGAAGAATCTTATCTTCGAGCTCGTCAGAGGAATTAATACACAACTAATGTACAATGTATAGTATGTACTCTGTTCTGTTTAGGACACCAGTGCTATGTAAGAAACAATCATTTGCTTCACCATTGACATAGCCCAGTCAATGCATTATTTCGTATCTATTATATATATAATTAATGAGCAAAAGAAGCCACCACGTTTGATCTAAAATGTTAGAAATTTTCAAGTTAATCGGAAAAAATAAGAAGAGAAAATTACCCACCACTGCCATTATAAAAAAATTAGTCACAAAACCCTCTATAAACATTTATAAAATAGCTAAATTCGAAATAATAAAAAATAGCTAAAAATACCTCTCGCACCTATTTCTAAATTACCCACCATGCCATTACGAGTAAAAAAAAATAGCTAAATTTGAAATAAAAAAATAACCAAACATGCACTTCACAACTATTTCTAAATTACCCACCGTACCATTATAAGTAAAAAATAACTAAATTTGGGTTATAAAAGATAGTTAAAAATACCCTAATTCTTATTTTTAATTTACCCACCGTACCATTATTAGTTAAAATAGCTAAATTATGACGTGATGAGTAGGCAAGATGAAAAACAAGCTATGATGATGACTATGGTATGACAAACAAGCGGGGGTGCGAGAGAGGTAGCGCATGGCAGTCATACCTCAAGTAAGGGTGAACGAGAGGGCGACGAGCAGGCAATCTGAACAACAAGATGACCAACCTATCAGTAGGAAGGTGAGGGGGAAAGGTGACGCGTGAAGGTAGTAGCCCTTGCAGGAGTGGGCGACAAATAGGCGGGACAGATAAACTTTCAGAGGAACAAATAAGCCGAAAAATAAGCTAAGATGACAACTAGCTGAGCATCATTACGAGCAGGCGATGGATGCGACCGTAGGAGCAAGCATATAAAAGTTTATTACAAAATATTATGAAATACCTATATATACAAGTTTATAAATTTTATACTATTATCATTGCGAAAACAATCAACTCTAGGCGCGCAAATGCACGGGTAACCATACTATTTTATTTGTGAGAGAGAAACTATGTTTACTTCTATCCTCGTTTCTGCCCCGCCACATCATAAATTTGCCGATACATTATCCTATTTATCACTAAAAACGAAAGTTTTGTTTTTTGATTTTAAGTTGAGGGTTTTTGTGGTGCTCATCCTGCATCGTAATGTGAAGTGCGAGTCAGTGGAAGCTTTTGCCTCTTAATTAAGTTGCCAAGTTAACATACAAGACTTGATGTGATGTATTCTTTATTTTCATGGAGTTGGAAGACATGAAACTTGTTTATGTAATTGAAGCAGACTTATTTATCGTCAAAGCTTGTCAGGTTGCATTCAGAATTCCACAGACCCGGTGGTTGGCGCGGTGTAGATGTGCAGGTTGTTCGCGGGGAGCACGGCCTGATGGTCGGCGTGGAAGCGGTCGGCGACGGTGGTCGAGTGAGTCATCGTCCCACCCCAGGAGGTACGTGGCCAGGTGCTTGAAGCCAGCCGCGTCCGACGGGCACGCGCAGCGGAGCGGCACGTGGAGGGAGATGTTTGGGTAGAGATCCATGCTGTCATGCATGGGCCGGGTTCTGCGCCATGAGCGCTTGGCAAGTGGCCAGCCCCTGGTACGTTTCGTTGGCGATGGTGGCGTACGTCTCGTCGTCGAACTGGATGACGTAGGCGGCGTCGTGCTGGTAGTGCCCCGCCGCTGTGCACGCGCAGGGGACTGGGACGAGGAGGAGGAGGAGGAGGCGGGCGTCCGCGACGGGAGTGGCGACTGGAGCAGAAGGGAAGGCAGGCGGTGCATTGAGCTGTTTGAGCTGCCTGTGTCTGTGTGTGCTGAGGGTGCACGAGACGACGTGTTGGTTCGTCGGCAGGCGACGCCCCTCTTCGTATGCATGCTCAACCATTGGATCAGGTCAATTTCGACGTGGATCTGACGGATGGAGTGATCCAGGGGTGGTCATGTGGGATCTGAACCCAGAACTGCATGTGGGATCGCAAGTTCGCAACAACTTGGGCTTGGCCTGACTATTAGTACTCGCCTTTACAGGAGCCACGTGCAGTTCTGGACTCTGGAGCCGCTACATTTGTGTTGGATGGGTATCTAGTAGTGCCCGCCAAACCAAACACTGGCACGATCGAGATTTTATTGAATGAACAACAGGAGGTGCCACTGAACCGTGTCCATTCTGCAACCTTCGATTCTCTTCTGTGGAGGCTGGGGAGACGACCGGCAGTCCGGCTCCATGGTTCATTCAAAGTGAGCACAACCAACGTTTCTGCCCGTACCAGCGACACGAAACAAACTGTTGGCGGATCAACGAACGCGCACTGTTAGCATGCAACAGAGTCTTACATGTAGCGACCAATACGGGATTGGATCGCTGAATGAGCTAAATGTATCTTATTTACAACTAAGTATTCTTTCATTGGTAGTTTACATGTTGTGTGTGGTGATTTCATCAATCTTAGGATGTGACGACTCAGTCTCCCAAGGACCATAAAGTGGTGTGCACTCATATGTTGTGCGTTTTTATTAAATTATGTGAGTGCATGCATTATACTATGTTTTAGAAAGAAATATATTGATAACTTTTATTCACTTATCAATTATTTTGGTAAATAATACATTTGTCAGTTGCACCGTGAGTCCCTTAGATGTAGTTAAAAATATACTAAATTTCGTAACTTAAAAAGTTTGGCTAAAGGTCTGATAATAGACAGTTTCTTTACTCTAATGTTTTATCTTCCAATCGTTTTAATTATTGTTACCGCTAAATGTATATCTTATATTATAACGGAAAACTTTTGAAATGGACATCGAAGCAACATAGATAATGGGAAAAAGATCATCCGAGCCTTGGTAATGCCCCACTTTCTCGCAATACGAGAAGGCACGTGTCTCCGGCGCCGGAACTGACCTGCGCTAGCAATAAACTGACGCCATGTAAGAGAACTCCGGAACGGTGAAGCTTGTGGCGGGTGATTGGCCAATGGCACCGGAGATCGCCAGAGGCGGAGGTGGGGTGAGGCACTTCCTCAAACACGTCTCCCCGGCCGCGCCGCCGGTGTCGGTATTCACCGGGGAAGCAAGCACCTTCCGCTTCCTCTCCTGAGCTGGCAGGCCACCGCTGCCTCCGCATCCGAGCCCGACGAAGACGACGCATCGTGCTGATGAGTTTCATCTGGGCCGCTGAAGCCGGATGAATTTTTTATTAAAATAATACTATTTTAATAAAAAAATTGCAATTTTGGAGTACTTTTTTGAAAAATTACAAAAATAGATTCCTGTCGTAACTGGAAAACCGATTGCCACAAATCAGTCATCCAGTGCCCGATAGGGTGTCGGCTGCATGCCACGTAGGCTATCGGAGCGCAAAATCAGTGCACACAAGCCTGTGGGTCACCCGGTACCCGACTACCACCTATCGGTCTTTCAGTGACCGATAGGCCTCACCTCCCACGCAAAGCCTATTGCATGCAGGTGACGTCAGTAAGAGAACAAATGATTTTGTTATCTTTAAATCATCATAGCTCTTTGATATGGTGTCGGTTTTTTATTTGGTTTGCACCATTGTATTCTATTTAAAAAAGCAAACAAAACTAGATCTCCATTGCATATATTCTGATAAATTTTTATTATAAAACATAAATACTATTTTATATAAAAATTCAATTAAACATATACAAATAGGGTCTAGTTTTGTTCATCTCATCAAGCTGAACCCAATGGTGCAAACGAAATTAAAAACGGATACTAAATGACAAAGTTATAGTATTTTAAATTTAATAGCATGGTTAAATAGTATACTCACGTGAAGTGCGAGGCATCTCAACAAAATGCTTCTCTACACCTAAGCTTGCCCCACCAAACAACAATAAAAAACACAAATTTTAGGCTATGCACATGCGTCTAGGCTTATCGGCCATGGGAGCCCCGACTAGTACATATCGGTCATGGGGTTACCGATAGGCAAAAAAACTCCAGATTGCCCCAGCCCTTGCTCTGAAGAAGCCATGTCAGCTGCCACGTAGGCCTATCGGTCGTCCTGTGACCAATTGGTCACTGGATGACCGATAGGCAGTTATTTCTGTAATTTTTCAGAATCGTACCCCAGATCCGCAATTTTTTATTAAATTACTATTATTTTAATTAAAAACTCGAAGCCGGATCGGGCGGCTGTTAGGCATCCAGATCGAGGTGGTCGCTATTTGATATTGCGACCACACTGGCTGGCAGACAGAGCACGGCTTGCCTGCGCGGAGCGCGTCATGCCGCTGCTCACCACTCAGCATTCCAGACTCAGTTAGAGCGGAGACCCGATGGTCCATATCCTCAACGCCCACCTGAAGCTTCGCACCGGAGGCCGCGTGCCTGACGCCGCCGACGCGTCAGGCACGGCTCGTCTGGCGAGCAGGACGAGGATATCGGGGTGACCGCAAGAGTCTGCTGGGCCGTCCATACCGCGCCGCGCCGAGCAGACCCTGACCTCCATGGCGATCGTCGCTGTTGGCGAATGGCATTCTCGGCAAGTGATCAACGCCACGACCGGTTCATCCGCGCACTCTCCACCACTCATGTTCCGTGCCATGCACGCGTCGCTCACGCTCCTCCGCATACGCCGGATCCACAACTGCAGTAGTGCTTAGTCGTAGCGATATTCCTGTACATTATCTTAGCGCCATGCGCTCCTGTAATTGCCTATAAATAGGCCTCTGTACAATTAATGGAATATACACGAATTCATCCACTCTTACATGGTATCAGTAACCTCATCCTGAGACCTCCTCTGCTTGTTCGCCATGAGCGACACGACGAGCGCCGTCGCCGACACCACTGCACGCGCCATGGGCGCCACGGGTGCCCCATCTGCTCCAGCCTTCGGCATGCCCTCTTCTCCAGCAATGGGCTCTCCTTCCTCTCCAGCCTTGGGCCCCCATTCTTCCTCGAGCAGTACATCTACATCTGCGTCGGCGTCAACCTCTTCTTCCGCGGCGACCACCTCTGCTTCCGCCGGCGCCGTCCCCATCTCTCAAGCGATCCAAACCATCAACATCAAATCGCTCGTCCTCTACGTCCTCGACTTCCAGGCCCACAACCACACCAAATGGAAGACCATGTTCCTGATGGTGCTCGGCAGATTCAGCCTGCAGCACCATGTCTTCTCCGACGAGGAGCACGACAACGATCCCGAGTGGATCAAGGAGAACCTCACCGTTCTCACGTGGATCTACAACACGATCTCTGACGAGCTGTTCGAGATGGTGATGAAGCTGGCCGATCCCACTGCCCGCCGCGTCTGGGCATACCTCCACGGGCTCTTCTCCGGCAACAAGCCCAGCCGCGCCGTCCACCTCGAAGCCGAGTTCCATGCCCTGACTCAAGGTGAGATGACCGCCACAGTTGTGTTCGTCTGCAACAGCTCGCGAACGCCCTGGCCGACTGTGATCAGCCGGTCACGGAGCGTGCCCTCGTTCATCAGCTCATCCGCGGCCTCAGCCCGCGGTTCGCCATCCTCAAGACGCTGCTGCCGATGCTTCCCTCCTTCCCCACGTTCATGGAGGCGCGAGATCTTCTCTCCATGGCGGAGTCGTCGGCGCCGGCAGCCGGCGCCGCCGCACCAGTCGACACTGCGCTCGTCGCCACTGGCGGCGGGAACGGATCTGGGTCCACTCAGGCCCCGGCGCCACGCTCGGACAACCCGGAACGCCCCTACCACAACAGTGGCGATCGGGGACGCGGTCGCGGCGGCCGCAGCTACAACAACAACGGCGGCCGCACATCTTCCTCAACCCAACCACCGTGGGCCCAGTACCCACCGTGGTTCGCCGCCATGTGGGGAGCACCGTGGCGCTCTCCATGGACCGGCTCCACCAGACCGGGCGTCCTCAGGGCGCGTCCGCCCGCGCCGTCGCAGAATCAAGCTTACCCGGCGTACCAGCAGTACCAGCAGCAGTCTACGACACCCGCGTCGATCAGCAGCCCGCAGTACGACACCAACGCGCTGATCCAGGCTCTGCAAGCATCCTCCCTCGGCCAGCCCTCGATCCCGCCCGAGTGGTTCATGGACAGCGGCGCCAGTTCCCACATGTCTGGGGATCCAGGTACATTCTCCTCGTATTGTCGTTCTTCAGTGCCTAATTCTTCTCGCATCGTTGTTGGCAATGGATCTACTTTACCAATTTTGGGCACTGGCTCTGTTTCCCTGCGCACACCACATAGAATCTTTTCTCTGTTCAATATTTTACATACACCTAATCTTGTTAAGAATCTTTTATCTGTGCGCAAGTTTACTACTGATAATTCGTGTTCCGTCGAATTTGATCCATTCGGTTTCTCTGTGAAGGATCTTCTCACCAGGATCGAAATCATGAGGTCCAATAGTTCTGGTGATCTTTATCCATTCAGTTCTTCCTCCACGGTCACTCCTGCAACAGCATTGGCAGCCACGGCACATTCTTCTGATGTTTGGCATCGACGGCTCGGCCATCCTGGTCGCCAAGCCCTCTCGCATTTAGTTTCGCATTTTTCTATTCCTTGTAATAATAAGGGTGGTGTCGGTGTTAAGAAACCGGCCGACAAGTAAATTTGTAACTACGGCGCCTAACAATCTTCTATGATGGCGAGGGTTTTGCGAGAGAGGCAAGGTTTATACTGGTTCAGGCAATCGATGCCCTACGTCCAGTTCATGGGTAGTTCGTGTTTCGACTTGCAGAGGGGAGCTACAAGTGTTGGCGAGGGAGGAGAAAGACTCCAAGCCTCTTCCTGTGTATCTCTATGTCTGTGTGCGTTGTATCTCTGGATCCCCTCTCCTCATGCACCAAGCTCTCCTTTTATAATCAAGGAGTGAGCTGGTTTACAAATGAGAACGGAGTTTCCAGTTGTGGACAGCGCGGCTACGCGCCGCACTAGTCTGATCCCTATCCGCTACTGTGGCTCTAGTCAGGTGGCGTCCTGTCAGCCTGGTCGCCGGGCAGGTGGTCGAGATGTCAACCCAGACTGTCGCGACCGTCTTGTTGCCGGTCCGGTCTTCGTCCCTGTTCAGGGTGATGATGATGCCGTAGCCATCCCGCTGCTGTACTCGAGGTGTCAGGCGGCGCTGTGAGATGGGACGGATGTCACTGTGCAGGTCAGATCGCGTGCCTGCAAGTAGATGAGTTGCTGGGTAGAGTTAAGGCTCCCCAGCTACTCGTCGTAAATGCCTGTCCTCCTTGCCAGAGGGAAATCTTCTCGACGAAGTCTCCCAACTCGGGGTCGGGCGAAGCGCGGCTTGTGGGCCCGCCCGACTGGGAGTCGGGCGAGGCGGAGTTCGGGGCCCGCCCGACTGGGGATCGGGCGAGGCGGAGTCTGTGGACCCCACCCGACTCGGGGTCGGGCGGGGCGGAAGTCGTGGGCCCCGGCCGACTCGGGGTCGGACGAGGCGGAACTTGTATGTGCCCTCGGGGTCGGCCGTGGGCCCCTCGAGCGCTCTGTTGTCGTGTGCCTGTTCCTGTGGGCCCTACACAATTAAGCTGAGACGGTTAGCAGAATTAAGCATCCTAGATCAGGATACCCTGATTTGGGTATCCGTCAGTAGCCCCCGAGCCTGGGCGGCGGCCGGGGGTCGTGGTCGCCGTCGAGGCTTGTCGTTGTCTTTCCGAGGGTATTTTCGCACTACTCCTGCCGGTGGGTGCGCGCGAGCGCACCCGCCGGGTGTAGCCCCCGAGCCTCGGTACAAGTGGTTTACTTGTGCCGAGGGTGACAAAAAAGGTTTTCCCGAGACCACGCAGTAGGTCATTGTTTGCGAATGCGAGCCCCCGAGTCCTTGCTCGATGCGCGGATCCGTCCGAGGGTCGTTTCGTCTTTTTGTTTCGTCCGTACCCGCGCGTCTTTACGATAAGACGGGACACGCATGAGCCGGCCACGTCATTCCTCGATGGTTCGATGCGTGGTGCTCGTTTAAGCTGCAAACGGGTGTGTCCGAGTGAAGGCCTCGGCTTGCCCTTCGCGGGGGTCCGATTGAGACTAGCTGGAGTCGGCCTCATTAAGATCCGAGTTCCTGCCTTTTTCGATCGCCGACTCCTTTCGCTCGGAGTCAGTGGGCTCGATGCCCTCCCTCGATGGGAGATCAGGGTCGAGGTTTTTTAGACTCGGACTCGGACGCTACCGTCAGAGGCCCATTGTACTACGGTGTACGGGTTGCGGTCGCTGGGGACCCCTCTTTGGTGGCCCCTCACTTAGTTTTGCCCTGGAGCGGCCGTTCGAACCCTTTCGCGGGGCCGGCCTTCGAACTCCTGGGCCGGAAACTGGGCCGTCGGGGCGTTTTCAGCCCCTAGCCTTTATTACCTGTGGGCCCGGCCGGGATTCCAAGCCCGCCTGGGCCGTCATCGTGCGTCGTGGAGACGCGACGGTTCGCCTTCCGCGCGGATCGAGGCCACGATCCGTCTTCGTACGGTAGTGGAGCGGGCCATGATGGCGGTTTTTAAGGCACCTGCACCTGTTAGATCGCGAAACAGGGGAGGCGCGGGGAACGATGCGTCGTGTGAACGCGATAACTATAAAAGGGGATGAGTCTAACCTCATTTGCCTTACCAGGTTTTCGCGACCTTTCGCATCCACCGCCGCTCGCCTTTGCGCAAACCGCTTCGTCTTCCTCGCCTCGCTCGCTCTCCAACCTCCCTTCGTTTCGCCGTCGCTCCGCGTCCCTCGCCCGCATTCGCCATGGCGGATTGGAGCCGGTCCAACAGCACCAAGGGGAACCTCGATGCCCTGGTTGCGCGCGGCCTCCTGATGCCTCTCACCGCGGAGCGGGAGTGGCTGGTACCCGGGGAGGAGAGGACACCATCGCCGCCGGACGGCTACATTGTCTCCTTCCGCTCCTTCCACGAGCGCGGCTTCGGCATGCCGCCTCTTCCCTTCCTCCGCGGCCTGCTTCACCACTACAAGTTGGAGTTGCAGCACCTCAACCCCAACTCCATCCAGCACATCTCCGCCTTCGTCGCCTTGTGCGAAGGTTTTTTGAAGATTCGCCCCCATTTCTACCTTTTCAAGTACTTCTTCACCCTCGTGCTCCAGACCAAGAAGGACGCGGAAGGGAATCCGCGCGCCGTCCCAATCGGCTGTGCTAGCTTCCGGCTCCGGAGCACCCGGGCCCGCGAGTACATCACCATGCCCGTCACCGACACCAACAAGGGTTGGCACGAGAGGTGGTTTTACCTCAAGAACACCGCGCTCGCGCCGCTCCCGGAGTTCACCGGGCGCCTGATCGAAGAGGCGCCCGAGTGCTGGGGTTGGGGACCGGCCGCCCCTGACAAGAAGAAGTTGGCCGATCTCTTGGATACGATCGACAAACTCAAGAGGGGCGGCGTTACGGGCGTCGGGGTCATTGGCGCCTACCACGTCAGGAGGCTTGCGCCGCTCCAAGACCGGCGCTTCCCCATGTGGGAGATGGGCCGCGACTTTGCGTGGAAGGGGACCTGCATGGTGGACCCCCACGCGGAGCCACGGATTTCCGTCCGAGAGCTGAAGGCCCGGCTCTCGGAGGCGATGGGGAAGACAGCGGCGGATTGGGATAGCTTTGACTATCCGATCCCGGGCCACCCGCCGATGCTTCCGGAGCAGGGGGCCCTACAATTCGTAAGTTTTTCGATTCGGTTTCGATCCCGATTCGGCATTGTTTCGATTTTTCCGATTTTTCGCTTATACACTTTTTCTTGGATTTAGACTGGCGTCGCCTTCATTCCTTCTGCCGCCCCTCTTCCCGAAGTCTACGACGCCGTCCGCGCGATCAACAGGGAGCGGGCGGAGCGGCAGAAGGCCCGCAAAGACCGCGAGGACGCCAAGAAGGCGAAGCGGGCGAAGAGGGAAGAGGAGAAGAAACGGCGTCGCCGCCGAGGCGACGTGGTCTCCGACTCCGAGGACGACGATGACGACGATGATGACGACGGCGGTGACGACGAGGGCGGCGATGACGACGGCGACGACGACGATGACGACCAGGTCGACTGGGATCAACTGGAAGATCGCGCCCCGGGTCCCAACGTCGCCGGCGCTTCAGGCAGTGGGGGCGCGGCAGGCTCTTCGCGGCCGGCGGCTCCCCCCGCCTCCATGGCTCTCACGCTCGCCCTCGCGAGATTGCTCCCCGTGGCGACGGCTATGGCGGGGCCACTAATGGCATCGGCCGCCGCGACGACATCGGTCGTGGTGACCGTGCCATCGGCGGCGACAAGCTCGGCGGTGGCCGCGGCGACGACGGCATCGACGAGCGCCTCGACCGCGGCCCCTTCCACGACCACGTCCACCATAATCACCGCGCTGCCGCCCGCCGTGATGATGACGACCGTGGCGTCCCCCACGGCCCCGTTGGCCGTGGTGACTTCGGCGTCCGTGGCGGCGGCGGCGACCGCGGCGCCCGTGACGGCGGCGGCGTCCACGGCAGCTTCTGAAGCTCCGCCAGCCGTGGCGACCGTGGTGGCAACGGCTCCCGCCGTCTCCGCGACGGCGACATCCTCGGCTCCGCCAGTCGTGGTGACTCCCCCGCCCGAGTCGGCGGGGACCGCCGCCGTCCCCGCGACGGCGGTTTCGGAGGCGATCGCCGCGGTGGTGACGGTGGCGCCTTCTGCGGGGACGACGGCTGCGGCGGCGAGTGTAGTGGCCGAGTCGGCCTCGTTGAAGGCTGCAGCGCCGAGTGCCCTCTCGGGCAAGAGGGCGCGTGATGAGGCTGGGTCGTCTGCCGGCCCGACCCCGAAGCGTCAGCCATTCCGGTTAGTACTCGACTTCGCTGCGTTTCTTTTACTTCTTTATTTCGTTCGCTAACTCTCTTTTGTTTCAGGGGTCCGCTGCAGGTCCTGCCACGAAAGCAGCTACTCCGGTCCTCAGGGGTTTTGGGGACGGCGCCCGGCTCGGCGGCGAGCGCGGCGGCGCCGGCGGCGAGTGTGGCGGCGCCGGCAGCAAGCACGTCGGCAGAGGCGGCTCCAGTGGTCGCCGCGTTGACGGAGACGGGCAGCTCCGCGCTGTCCGGGCCGTCGAGGCCTCGTCTGAGCTCCACCACGCCTCCGCAGCCGCAGTCGACTTCGGGTGCGCCCACGGACGTCGATGTCCTGCGCGTCCAAGGGCCCGATGGACAGGAGCGGGTCCACAACGAGCCGGCGGAGCGGCAACTCTGGGGCGTGCTTGGCCAGAATCAGGGCCAAGCCATTCATGCTCTGGAGACCGCGCTCCGCCTGATAAAGGCGATGGGGGCCCCGACTCAGGTGCGTACATCCTCACTCTTTCGCAGAGTCTTTTTCCCGCTTTTGTTTTGCTTATCCCTCTTCGTTGTCTCAGGAACTGTCCAAGTTGAGTCGGGCCAAGTCGAACTGCATTCGCTTCCAAGAGAGCGAACGAGTTCGGCTTGATGAGGAGGCGCAGGCCGTGGTGGAGCAGGTCACACAGGCCATGCGGGAGGCCGACCAGGCCAAGCTGGCGCTGGCCGGGGCAGAGGAGAGAGCGACCGCCGCCGAAAAGAGGGCCGAGGAAGCGGAGAGGAGGGCCGAAGCGGCGGAGAAGAAAGCCGAGAAGGCGGAGGCGGACGCGGCCAAGGCACGCGAGGCGGCCGACTCCGAACGAGTGCTTCGACGGACGTCCTCCGAGTTGGTCTCCCAGCTCACCGCCCGGGTTGCCGGGTTGGAGAAGGAGGTTGAAGGTAAGGTTGCTGTACCTCTGCCTTGATCCATTCGCCTCGGCGTTCGCTTGTTTGATTTTCTTGTTTATTTGGTTTTCAGCGCTCAGGGCGGACCTGGAGGTGGCGCGGGGCGAGAACACCCAGCTGGAGCGGCTGCGGATCGGCGCCGAGCTTCTCGTTGACGAGCTGCAGGTGCCACAGCCGGACGGGACCACCACCCTGGAGGCGCGCCTGCTTTCCATCTCCAACCGCTTCGGTGCCCTCCGTCGTGAGAGCTTCGAGGCCGGAGTCTTCTGGACGTTGGTGATGGAGCAGACGCACTACGGCGACTCCCTCGACCTCGAGGGCTTGTCGCTGGGCATGGTGCCTGGCTTCTCCGATGAAGAGATGGAGGAGCTGAAGAAGAAGGCCGCGCCCGTCGCGGCGACGCTTGCCGACCTCCTCGCCTCCTTCGCGTTCCCTCTGCCGTCGCCTCCGAGTGACGAGTAGTAGGAGATAGAGTAGTTAGTCGAGTTGGGCCGAGTGGCCCTCATGTAAATAAAAAACTTGCCTTTATTTTAGATGAAACAAGTACTTCGTTCTTTAAATTTGTGTTCGTTCGAAACTTATTCGAAATTTTAAGTGTTTTTCCCTTCGTGACTTCCTCCTCTTTCAGACCGCCTGATTGCCTTGGACCTTTCATTCGACTGACTGGTAACCCAGGCCGCTCCTAGCCGCCGAGGCGTCAGAGTCCCGAGTCGGCCAGTCGGGTCGACCGAGAGATCGTCGACGCTCAAGTTCTGTCCGAGTCGGACCTGCACTTAGGATTTTCATGTAAATTCCTTAGCCACGGACGCGTTGTCGGCGCAATTTTCGCTCTTGGCCTTGACGCTCGTTTGTCATGGGCATTTTGGATTTTACACGGCCTTTTTTGCACACCCGCCGGGTGGAGCCCCCGAGCCGTTAGGGTCGGGGATCGGCGGTCGGCAGGTCAGGACTTGTTGTGAATTTAAAAAAGACAGAAAGAAACGAACTTTCTTTTTATTTCGTTTGCATGTCTTTGAACGGTACAAAAGGAAATGGAGATACAAGCTAAGGGTAAAAACGACGTAGCTGGTCGATGTTCCACGCGTTGGCGAGTATGCGTCCGTCGGCGTTCTTGAGCTTGTAGGTTCCGGGCCGGAGCACCTCCGCAACGGTGTATGGTCCCTCCCACGGCGGAGTCAGCTTGTGCCGACCCTGATTGCCCTGCAAAAGGCGAAGAACGAGGTCGCCAACCTCGAAAGCGCGGCCTTTAACCTTTCGTTCGTGGTAGCGGCGCAGCGCTTGTTGATACTTGGCGGAATGCAGGAGCGCGGCTTCTCGTGCTTCGTCGATCTGGTCGAGCGCATCCTCGAGGTAGCGCTCGTTGAGGTCCGGGTCAAACGCTTGCACCCGCGGGGCCCCATAATCCAGGTCAGTCGGCAGCACTGCCTCGGCTCCATACACCATGAAGAATGGAGTGTAGCCAGTGGCGCGACTCGGCGTCGTCCTTAGGCTCCACAACACTGCATCGAGCTCTTTTGCCCACCGACCGGCAAATTTCTTGAGCTTGTTGAAGATTCTGGGCTTTAATCCTTGGAGGACCATGCCGTTTGCTCGTTCACACTGCCCATTCGTTTGGGGGTGAGAAACAGCTGCCCAGTCGACTCGGATGCCGTATTGGTCGCAAAAGTTCAGGAATTTCTTCCCCGTGAACTGCGTGCCATTGTCAGTGATGATGGCATTTGGCACCCCGAATCGATGTACGATGTCGGTGAAGAACTTGACGGCTTGCGCCGAGTCAATCTTGCCGATCGGCCTGGCCTCTATCCACTTTGAGAACTTGTCAACGGCGACAAGCAAGTGGGTGTAGCCTCCCGGTGCCTTTTTGAGGGGTCCAACCAGGTCCAGCCCCCACACCGCGAACGGCCAAGTAATAGGGATGGTTTGGAGGGCCTGAGCCGGCAGATGAGTTTTACGAGCATAATGCTGGCACCCTTCGCAAGTGCGCACCACTCGTTGGGCGTCGGCAACAGCGGTCGGCCAATAAAAACCGTGCCGGAACGCGTTGCCGACTAAGCTTCGTGGTGCAGCGTGATGGCCGCACGTTCCGCCATGGATATCCTGGAGTAACTGCCTACCCTCGTCGAGAGGGATACAGCGTTGGAGGACTCCAGAGTGCCCTTTTTTATACAGCTCGCCGCCGACCATCGCAAATGTCTTGGCGCGCCTTGCGAGTCGGCGTGCCTCAGTGCGGTCGGGCGGAAGCTGTTGTCGCAGGAGATAGTCGATGAAGGGTTGCCTCCAGTCATCGCGGGACCCGGGGTCAGCCCCCGAGTCGGGCGAGGCGTCGCGGGGGTCGGCGGGAGCCCCCGAGTTTTTGTCGCGCTCGATGACCAAGGCCTCGTTGGCCTCAATCGGAGCCGGTTCTTGTGCTTGCTCTTTCGTCGGGTCGGCCGACGCAGGATCATTGATGGACGGCTTGTCTTGATCGCAGGCAAAAATGCCTGCCGGGATTACCTCCCGGTTGGACCCCAGCCTGGCCAACGAATCGGCCGTTTCGTTGTCCCGCCGAGGGACGTGTTCAACCTGAAAACCATCGAATTTTTCTTCCAGACGGCGGATTTCGGCACAGTAGGCCGCCATCTTGGGGTTAGTGCAGGTGGACTCATTCATGACCTGGTTAACAACGAGCTGAGAGTCGCCAAAGGCTTCGAGCCTACGGACTCCTAACTCGACAGCTGCTTTCATGCCGTTAAGCAGAGCTTCGTACTCGGCTACATTGTGTGATGCTGGGAAATTGAGCCGGATGACATATTGCATTCGCACACCTCTCGGAGAGATGAGCAGCCACCCACTCCCGGCACCCCTTTTTGTGAGAGAGCCGTCAAAAAACAGCTGCCAACATCCCCTTTCGACAGGAACTATGGGCAACTGAGTTTCGGTCCACTCGGCGATGAAATCTACCAGGGTATGTGATTTTACGGCAGATGGGTGCATAAATTCTATTCCCTGATCCATTAATTCTAACGCCCATTTAGAAATTTTGACCGACACCTCCGGATTGCCTAGAACCTCAGCAAGGGGGAAGGAGGAGACGACGGTTACCGGATGGGCGTCGAAGTAGTGACGGAGTTTGCGCCGAGTGATGACCAGCGCGTATATCACCTTCTGGATCTGCTGCCACCTTGTCTTGCAGTCGGAGAGGACCTCGCTGACGAAGTACACGGGCCGTTGTACCTTGAGCACCTTGCCCGACTCCGTTCGCTCCACCACCAGGGCGGTGCTGACCACCTGTGTTGTCGCCGCTATATAGAGCAACAAGGGCTCCTTCTCGGTCGGAGAGGTGAGAATCGGGGCGCTAGAGAGTCTGGCCTTGAGG
Source organism: Eragrostis curvula (assembly GCA_007726485.1). NCBI lineage: Eukaryota > Viridiplantae > Streptophyta > Magnoliopsida > Poales > Poaceae > Eragrostis > Eragrostis curvula. Next base: position 5,603,141 of record CM017442.1, read on the forward strand.
TGATCAAGAGCCTCTTGTGCCTCGGCTGTCCAGACGAAGTTGTCGGACTTCTTGAGGAGACGATAGAGTGGCAACCCCTTTTCCCCGAGTCGGGAAATGAATCGACTGAGTGCGGCTAAGCAGCCGGTCAGCTTCTGAACGCCTTTCAGGTTTTTGATCGGCCCCATCTTCGCGATGGCTTCGATTTTTTCTGGGTTGGCTTCGATGCCGCGTTGTGAAACGCAATATCCCAGGAGCATCCCTTTTGGGACCCCGAAAACGCATTTCTCGGGATTGAGCTTAATGCCATTCTCTCTTAGCCGTTGGAACACGGCGTTGAGATCGGCGACTAAGTCGTCGGTTCGTACGGATTTGACTACGATGTCATCCACGTACGCTTGCACGATCCGTCCGATGAGATCACCGAAACACTTGATCATACAACGTTGGTAAGTGGCGCCGGCATTCTTTAACCCAAACGGCATTGTAACGTAACAATATGAGCCGAAGGGAGTGATGAACGCCGTTGCCTCTTGATCACCGATCTTTAGTGGGATCTGGTGATAGCCCGAGTAGGCGTCTAGGAAACACAGGGTTTCGCACCCTGCGGTCCAGTCAACAATTTGGTCGATGCGTGGCAAAGGAAACGGGTCCTTTGGACATGCCTTATTGAGACTTGTGTAGTCAACACACATCCTCCATTTCCCATTTTTCTTTTTAACAAGTACAGGATTGGAGAGCCACTCGGGGTGATACACTTCTTTGATGAAGCCGGCGGCAAGGAGCTTTGTCAGCTCGTCGCCTATGGCTCGGCGCCTTTCCTCGTCGAATCGGCGCAACCTCTGCTTGACCGGTTTCGATCCCGGTTTGATGTTGAGGGAGTGCTCGGCGATTTCCCTTGGAATCCCTGGCATGTCCGAGGGTTTCCACGCGAAGATGTCCTTGTTGGCGCGAAGGAAATCGACGAGCGCGCTTTCCTATTTGGCAGAAAGGGTCGCCCCGATGATGACCGCCTTCCCCTCGGGGTCGGACGGGTCGAGGGGAACCTTCTTGGTGTCCTTGGATGGCTCGAACGAGCCGGACGCCTTCTTCGGAGTCGGCGTCTCCTCGGACTCCACGCTGGCGACCTCCGGGAGGTCGGGCTTGTTGATGAGCGCCGCGGCCAGCTCACAGCACTCTACTTCACACTCGTAAGCACGTTGAACAGACGTGCTCACGGTGATGACACCTCTCGGCCCCGGCATCTTGAGCTTGAGGTAGGTGTAGTTGGGGACGGCCATGAACTTCGCGTAACATGGCCGACCAAGGATCGCGTGGTACGCGCCGGGGAAGTCCACCACGTCGAAGGTGAGGACCTCTGTGCGGTAGTTGATCGGCGTGCCGAAGGTGACGGGCAAGTCGATTTGCCCGAGTGGCATGGCCGTCTTTCCGGGCACGACCCCATGGAAGGGTGCGCCCGAAGGTCGGATGCGAGAGCGACTGACTCCCATGGCATCGAGGGTCTCTGCGTACAAAATATTTAAACCACTACCACCATCCATCAATACCTTGGATAGGCGCTTGTTGGAGACGATGGGGTCGACGACGAGTGGGTACCGCCCCGGACGCGGCACGTACTCGGGGTGGTCGTCGCGGTCGAAGGTGATGGCCGCCTCGGACCACTTGAGGAAGGCCGGAGTCGCCGGCTCGGCGGCGTACACCTCTCGGCGCTCCAGCTTCTGGCGCCGCTTGGAGGAGCTGACTCCTTCGCCTCCGAAGATCATGAGGCAGCCGGTGGTTTTCGGAAATCCACCGTCCGCCTCCTTGTCGTCCTTCCCGTCATCCCTGGGGTCAGAATCCTTGGGGTCGGACTTCTTGGCCTTCGCGCCCAGGAACTTCAGCATGAGCCCGCAATCCTTGAGGGCGTGCTTGACGGGGTAGGCGTGGTTGGGGCACGGCGCCTCCAGCATCTTTTCGAAATGCTGGTTCTTGCTGTCGTTGTCGACGGCCGGCTTCTTCTGCTTACGCTCGACGGCCGCGACGAGTGCGTCGTTGCGGCGTTGCTGATCGCCGCCCTTCTTCTTCTTCTGCTTTTGCTTCTTGTCGTGCGGGGCAGACGGACCCGCACCGGAACTCTCGTTCCGCTTTGCCTTGCCTTTAGTCCGGTGAAGGAGGGCATCGACCGCATCCTCACCGGAGGCGTAGCTGGTGGCCACGTCGAGCAGCTCCTTGATGGAGCGCGGACTCTTGCGGCCGAGCTCATGAACGAGCCCTTCGTTGCCGGTGCCCGCTATGAACGCGGAGATCACCTCGGCGTCAGCGAGATTGGGTAACGCGTTGCATTGCCTGGAGAACCGCTTGATATAGTCCCTCAGGGACTCGTCGGCGCCCTGTCGGCAGTTCCGAAGGTCCCACGGGTTCCCCGGGCGCGCGTACGTGCCCTGGAAGTTGCCGATGAACACCTCCTGGAGGTCAACCCAATCCTGGATTGAGCCCTCCGGGAGATGCTCGAGCCACGTCCTGGCCGAGTCGGCCAAGAAGAGGGGGAGGTTGCGGATAATGAACCGTTCGTCGGTGGCACCGCCGGCTTGGCACGCCAGGCGGTAGTCCTCCAGCCACAACGCGGGATTCGTCTCCCCGTTGTACTTCGTGATATTGCTGGGCGGCCGAAACCGCTGGGGGACGGGAGCCCGCAAGATGGCGCGGCCAAAAGCCCGTGGGCCGGCCGGGACCGGAGCCCGAGGCTTGTCTTCCTCCGGGTCAAATCTCCCGCCACGCCGCGGAGCGTAGACAAAGTCCTCGGTTTCGCACCGTGGACCTCGCCCTTGCTCGCGGCGCCTTGCCCGCAGAATGTCGCGGGCGTCGCGGATCCTGCCGATCCGCTGATGGACCGGCGGCGCGTCCCCAGTCCCACTTTGTTCGGGGGTTTGGTGGACGGAACTTTCGGGTTGTGCCCGCGGCTTGCTTGGCGTGCGGTAGGAAACGCTGGATTCCCGCCGCCGTGCAGCAGAGCTTTGCTCGCGCTCGGCCTGCTGCACCGCCGCCAAGTCCAGGAGGTCCTTGAGCTCCCCCTGGATTCTTCGCTGGTCCTCGTTGGACGGTTGCGGGAGCGCGCGCAAAAGTGTCGCAGCCGCGGCGACATTCTGGCTGGGCCTGGTGTATCTGGGCACGAGGTTGCCCGCCTCGGCCAGAATCTGCTGCCGGGCTTCGCGCCCATGGGCACGCACACGTTCGCGCTGGGCCTGGCGCTGCGCCACCTCGCGTTCGAGCCGCTCGCGCTCCTCCTTGAGCCGCCGCTCGGCTTCTGCGAGCTCGTGTTGGCGTCGGAGCAGACGCTCCAGGTCGTCGCCCCCCCGGCGTTCGACGCTCGCCGGAGGGGTTTCTTGCTGCGCCTCTGTCACAAGCAGGGGCGCGGCTTCTGCGGCCTCTCTGGCGTCCGCCGTTGTCGCGGCCGCTGCAAGGTCTGGCTGCGCGGCCACGTCGTCAACGTTGCGGCGACTACCTCCGCCGGCTTCCACCATCATGCACTCGCGCGAAGGATGGTGACTGCCGGCGTCGGAGTCGTAGTCGAGGAGGTCATCCTCGTCGCTGTCGTAGTCGTACTCCGCCATACCCACGAGCTCCGCGCCCGCGGGCATGGCGAGGGTGAGGGCCCGTTGTGGGGGGGCCGGCGCCTCGACGCGCGAAAGCCCCCCGTCCCGGACCACGATGAACTCCAGGCTCCCGAAGTACACGAGAGCACCCGGAGCCCAATCGATGTCGTGGCTCGCCATCAACTGAAGATGTCAAACGCGCTGAGGTCCCCTACCTGGCGCGCCAACTGTCGGTGTTAAGAAACCGGCCGACAAGTAAATTTGTAACTACGGCGCCTAACAATCTTCTATGATGACGAGGGTTTTGCGAGAGAGGCAAGGTTTATACTGGTTCAGGCAATCGATGCCCTACGTCCAGTTCATGGGTAGTTCGTGTTTCGACTTGCAGAGGGGAGCTACAAGTGTTGGCGAGGGAGGAGAAAGACTCCAAGCCTCTTCGTGTGTATCTCTATGTCTGTGTGCGTTGTATCTCTGGATCCCCTCTCCTCATGCACCAAGCTCTCCTTTTATAATCAAGGAGTGAGCTGGTTTACAAATGAGAACGGGGTTTCCAGTTGTGGACAGCGCGGCTACGCGCCGCACTAGTCTGATCCCTATCCGCTACTGTGGCTCTAGTCAGGCGGCGTCCTGTCAGCCTGGTCGCCGGGCAGGTGGTCGAGATGTCAACCCAGACTGTCGCGACCGTCTTGTCGCCGGTCCGGTCTTCGTCCCTGTTCAGGGTGATGATGATGCCGTAGCCATCCCGCTGCTGTACTCGAGGTGTCAGGCGGCGCTGTGAGATGGGACGGATGTCACTGTGCAGGTCAGATCGCGTGCCTGCAAGTAGATGAGTTGCTGGGTAGAGTTAAGGCTCCCCAGCTACTCGTCGTAAATGCCTGTCCTCCTTGCCAGAGGGAAATCTTCTCGACGAAGTCTCCCAACTCGGGGTCGGGCGAAGCGCGGCTTGTGGGCCCGCCCGACTGGGAGTCGGGCGAGGCGGAGTTCGGGGCCCGCCCGACTGGGGATCGGGCGAGGCGGAGTCTGTGGACCCCACCCGACTCGGGGTCGGGCGGGGTGGAAGTCGTGGGCCCCGGCCGACTCGGGGTCGGACGAGGCGGAACTTGTATGTGCCCTCGGGGTCGGCCGTGGGCCCCTCGAGCGCTCTGTTGTCGTGTGCCTGTTCCTATGGGCCCTACACAATTAAGCTGAGACGGTTAGCAGAATTAAGCATCCTAGATCAGGATACCCTGATTTGGGTATCCGTCAGGTGGTACTCATGTTTGTGATGCATGTCAATTGGGACGCCATGTACGGCTGCCATACCACACCTCCTCTAGTTCTACATATTTCCCATTTCAAATAATTCATTGTGACCTGTGGACATCACCAATTACAAGCATTACTGGTTTTGCTTATTATCTTGTGTTGATTGATGATTATACCCATTACGTTTGGACCTACCCCTTGCGCACAAAATCAGAAACCTTTGAGACTCTGCAACACTTCTTCTCTCTTGTGTTTAATCAATTTCATTGCACTATTCAAAGTATTCAATGTGACAACGGAAAGGAATTTGATAATCGTGCTTTTCAAGACTTTCTTCTCAACCGTGGCGTCACTTTGCGCTTATCCTGCCCTTACTCCTCACCCCAAAACGGAAAGGCCGAACGTGTCTTGCGCACTCTTAATGATATTGTGCGTACTCTTTTATTCCAATCCAAAATGCCTTCCAAATATTGGGTAGAAGCTCTCCACACAGCCTCTTATCTCCTCAACCGCCGACCAACCAAGCCACTTCAACTCCAAACACCCTACCAAGCTTTATTCAACCAAATTCCCTCCTATGACCATCTACGAGTTTTTGGATGCCTGTGTTATCCAAACCTCACATCAACCGCGCCACACAAGCTTGCCGCACGTTCAACACCTTGTGTTTTCCTAGGCTACGGATCTGAACAGAAGGGCTACCGCTGCATGCGCTTAGACACAAAGAAACTTGTCGTATCACGTCATGTTATTTTTGATGAGGAAATTTTTCCTTTTACTGTCGCGCAGGCCACAGAAACCCACCCAAACCCACCAGCCACACCGGATCCGCACGCATCATCCTTCGAGTTTGTGCCGGTACGATCTGTACCTACCTCGTACGTGCGATCCGGAGCAGATTTGCCTGCGCAGCTGTCTCCGGTCCGTGACGCGGTTTCAGGGGAGCACGCGTCGCCACCTCGTTCACCTGCGCCAGCCCGCGGATCAGCCTCGACCAACCAGCGCTTCCCGTCGAATCCTCAGCTGTCCATCTCACGTTTCCGCTCCGCGTCCCCGGCTGCTTCTCCCCCAGGTCGTGCATCTTCATTGCTCCCACTCCCACAACCTCAACAAATTGCCCATCCAATGCGAACTCGTGCCAAAGCAGGTATCTTCCGGCCAAAACAAATTCTTAATCTCTCTGCCACCGAAGAAATATCACCTATACCTCGCTCCTATCGTCAAGCTCTAAAAGATCCAAATTGGCATAAAGCGATGCTTGAAGAATATAATGCACTGATGCATAACAATACTTGGAGTTTGGTACCTTCTCCTGCAGGTGTAAATGTGGTGACAGGAAAATGGATATTTCGGCACAAGTATAACCCAGATGGCACTCTTGCAAGATACAAGGCACGGTGGGTTGTTAGAGGCTTTACACAGAAGGAAGGGATAGATTATCAAGAGACCTTTAGCCCTGTCATCAAGTCGGCAACAGTACGTGTCGTGCTCAGTATTGCAACAAGCAAGTCATGGCCAGTCCATCAACTGGATGTGAAAAACGCATTCTTACACGGTAACTTATCTGAAACTATCTATTGCCAGCAACCTTTGGGTTTTGTTGATGCCTCTCTTCCCAAACATGTTTGCAAACTCAATCGTTCCTTGTATGGGCTGAAGCAAGCTCCACGGACTTGGTTTCTTCGCTTCACAAATTTCTTGATTTCTCTTGGTTTTGTGGCATCCAAGTCCGATTCCTCACTATTTATCTATAAGCATGGCAATGACATTGCTTATCTCCTTCTTTATGTTGACGATATCATCTTCACAGCCAACACCTCTTCCTTTCTATCTCGTATTACACGTAAACTCAAAGGAGAATTTGCAATGACGGACTTAGGTCCTCTGCATCATTTTCTTGGCATCACTGTACACCGCAACGCTACAGGCATTTTTCTTTCTCAAGAGCAATATGCACTCGACATCCTAGAGTGCGCTGGCATGACACATTGCAATCCCTGCTCCACACCCACCGATACCAAAGCAAAGCTATCTGCATCTGACGGCGATGTCATTCCTAATCCTACTGAATATCGCAGCATTGCAGGCGCCTTGCAATACCTAACGCTCACACGCCCTGATATATGCTACGCTGTCCAACAAGCTTGTCTATTCATGCATTGCCCTCGTGCACCACATCTAAACCTCCTCAAAAGAATTCTCCGATACATCAAGGGCACTATTTCACATGGACTGCAACTCTATCGCTCTTCATCTACTGATATGCTCGCCTACTCCGATGCCGATTGGGCAGGGTGCCCTGACACTCGACGATCAACTTCAGGTTTCTGTGCCTATCTCGGTGATAATTTGGTTTCATGGTCCTCCAAACGACAAGTCACCGTGTCCCGATCAAGCGCTGAGGCTGAATACAGAGGCGTTGCAAATGCAGTAGCAGAGACCTGCTGGTTGCGGCAACTCCTGACAGAACTCCACCTGCCTCCTAAGAGAGCTGCTATCATATACTGCGACAATGTGAGTGCCATGTACATGTCAGCAAATCCAGTGCAACACCAACGAACCAAACACATTGAAATTGATCTGCATTTCGTCAGAGACAAAGTGTCACTGGGTCAAGCTAAAGTACTCCATGTGCCATCAGCATCACAGTTCGCCGACATCTTCACAAAGGGCCTGCCATCATCTCTGTTTGGTGAATTCAGAAGCAGTCTGCACATCATAGGACGTCCCGACTGAGGGGGGCTGTTGGCGAACGGCATTCTCGGCAAGTGATCAACGCCACGACCGGTTCATCCGCGCACTCTCCACCACTCATGTTCCGTGCCATGCACGCGTCGCTCACGCTCCTCCGCATACGCCGGATCCACAACTGCAGTAGTGCTTAGTCGTAGCGATATTCCTGTACATTATCTTAGCGCCATGCGCTCCTGTAATTGCCTATAAATAGGCCTCTGTACAATTAATGGAATATACACGAATTCATCCACTCTTACAGTCGCCGCAGCACGCGCCACCGCGTCACCTGATCCTTCGTGAGCGGGTGCAGCGGGATAGGCGAGGACAGGGCGTTTGGCTACGACGCGCTCCGCGCGAGGACGTCGAGGGCGTGCGCGCAGGAGGCGAGAACCTGAGCGCAGCGCTGGAATCATTAGCCGCTAGGAGCTCTGCGCGTTGTTTGATGCGTCGTTCTGACCCTCACCTCCTCGACCCCTCCAGCATCGGTGGCCGCGGCGGCGAGAGGCGGAGTAGCGGCGTCCCGAGTGGAAAGCGCCATGCCACTGTTTGCCGCAGTGGCGCCGGACTCCAGCCGGAGCGACAAGAGACAATTAATCCTTTGCTCCAGCGCCTCAATGCAACTTGCGACCGCTTGCTTGACGACGTCGACGCGTGGCTGGACGGCGAGCTCGACGAGACGAGATGACAGCCATGAAGGTGGACCATCCCAGTTCGCGCACCGCGCTGGCTATGACCTCCAAGGCGAGCATCCCGGCTCGCCACCAAAGCACGCGACGCGACGGCGTTCTGCGGTGAGCGGGTGCACCGGAGTAGGGTAGAACAGGCCGTTTCACTGCGGCGTTTTCCGCGCGAGGGCGTCGAGCGGCGTGCAAGCGAGAACCCGAGCAGCTCTGCTCGCTGTTTCACGCCTCGTTCTGCAGAGGCAGCCATGGAAGAGAACTTTGGTACAGTGAAGCTTGTGGCGGGTGACGGCACCGGACAACAGGACCGTGGGAGGTGGAACAAGGGTGACGCACTTACTCAAATTTGTCTCCGGCCGCGCCGACGCCATAGATGTTCCCCAGCGTGGCGAGCAGCCTTCCGCTTCCGCTCCTGAGCCAGCAGAGCAACGCTGCCTCCGGGAAAAAAAATTACTGCGGACGGTCCGCAAAAGGTCACCGTGCGGACCCTGCTTGGATGGACGACGCGTGGACTGGGAGAGGCATCCAGCGATAAGAGCAACTGGGCTTCACTCGTGCAGGCGACGCTTTCGGCTATCGGCTCCCTCACTCGATGCCTTCGGCTCAACGCTGCTTCAGTTTGCATGCCCGCTCGTCAATTCTTCTTCGCCGTCAGATGACGCGGGCAACCATGCACGCCATGGAAGGATCCAGGGAGGAGTACAAGGGCGCCGCAATCGTCGCATACTGGAGGAAGATTGGATGCGGAGGGAGGCCGTCTGAAGCCACATCGGGCGGCTGCTAGGCACCCAGGGGTGGTCGCTGTTGGCTGGTGGACAGAGCAGCGCACAGCGCGGAGCGCGCCATGCCGCTGCTCAACGGAGCAGCGACGCACTCCAGTGGCCCATTCGGAGTGACGGCCCGATGCTCCAGATCCTCAAAGCCCACTTGAAGCTGAGCACGAAGGCCGCGTGCTTGACGCCGTCGACGCGTCAGACGGCGGCTTGTCCGAAGAGCGGGACGAGGCAGGCGATCGATCGAGGTGACCGACAAGACCTCCACGGCGAGCGTCGCGGCAGCACGCGCCCAGGAGCGAGCGCCACCGCGTCACCCGACCCGAAGGTGGCCGTGGCGTTCCTCGGTGAGCGGCTAGCTGCAGCGCGGCGGGCGAGGACACGGCGTTTAGCTGCGACGCGCTCCGCTCGAGGACGTGCGCAGGAGGGGATCCCTTGCTCCAACGCCTCAATGCCACTGGCGGCCGCTTGCTTGACGATGTCGACGCGTGGCTGGTCGGCGCGCGAGCTTGACGAATCGACGAAGTGAGATGACGAACAAGGTGAACGATTCCCCAGTTTGCACGCCGCACAGGCCTTGACTATGATGACATCCACGGCGGGGCGTCCCGGCCGCAGGCGCCCAGCATCGAGCACCATCTCGGTACCCGATGCGACGGCGTTCCGCGGTGACAGTGGGGCAGCGGAGTAGGCGAGGACACGGCGTTTCGCTGCGGCGCGTTCCGGAGCCACGTGCGCGGGAGGAAGCGAGAACCTGACTACCTGAGCAACGCTGGAACCGTGGACAGCGGGGAGCTCTGCGCGCTGTTTCACGCGTCGTTCTGCACAGGCAAGCATGCCATGCTCGCCCCTGCTCCCACAATGGCATCGGCCAGAACCAACCCGTCAGCGCCGAAGAGCTGCTTCTTGCTGATTTGCTTCCATTCAGTGTTAGTACATATACAACGCGGATGAAAATGATGCCTTGCGACGGATCTGTCTCCAAGGTCGCGACGCGCTTAACATGAGAGCCATATCGCTAACACAATCAAGTGCCACATGAGCTTATCGACGCAGGGTAAAGTTGTGGAGCAGTGGAGTTGCAGAACAACACTGAAGAAGTTTGTGCCATGCCCGTGGTAGGCGGCGGTGAGCAGCAGCGTTACTAACATTAGGCCATATTTATACATGTCCAGATTATTGGCCTTGTACGAAACCGAAAGCAGTTCGATCTACACGGACACTGAAACCACACCAGAATTCCTTACTTCAGGCAACATTTGGAGTCAGCACAAGAAAGTGAAACAAAACATTCGCCCCCTTCCTCATGAACGGGACTGATTAGTCTGACACAGATCAGAAAATCAGAATAGCATGGGCCTGACTCAACTAACTACTCCGCAGAACAATTTGTGCATGATGACCAACAAAACCCAAAGGCAGAAATAAGCTTCAGAAAAGAACTGCAACTAAAATCTTTGAATTGAAGCAAGATGAACATGCACACTTTGCTGACAGACGAGAACAAGAACACAAACATTCCTAGATAAAGTTCAGAGGAAATGGAGGGAGTTCAGCGAGAGAATGGTGAGCACCCCAACTCGAGACCTAGAGGTGTACATGAAGTGAATAAGGACTGAGAATGAAGATGTGCAAGGAACAGCCTCAAGATCCAACAAACATCAAATCTGGACGCAGTCAATTGAGAACGCCTTACAGAAGAAAACATCACAAAGTTCAACAACCGCAGTTCAAGCTTGCAGAACTATCCAGCCCCCAAAACTCCTCTCAGTCCCATCGCCACTCAGGCCTCAACCGCGTCCAGCTTGGTGACCTTCATAGGCACCTGAGCATATATACATCACCAGTGTTAAAAACCAAGAATACACCCAGAAAAACCATTCAGAAGTAGCACTAGAGGAGATACGTACCCACAGGAGGAAGGCGGTGATGGCAAGAAGCATAGCCGCAGCAGCTGGCACCACCATCCACTCGGCGCTGTGGACACCGTGCATGCTGTCCACCGGATCATAATGGATGAGCAATATGAATCATTAACGTTACACATGACAACAATGGAAGGGACTGCTCTATGTACCGTTACTACACTAACCCTGAACCTCCAAAAGAAGAAAAAGAGCAATTGGAGTCGCATATAAGATATTACTACACTAACCCTGAACCTCCAAAAGAAGAAAAAGAGCAATTGGAGTCGCATATAAGATACCATAGAAAAACACAAGGTTAGTACATATTCAATACATTAGAAGTTATCCTTAAAAAAAAAAAGAATCACACAACGTTTCTAACACATCTCTTTGCCACAAGACTTGCCCAACAAGACAACATGAGCAATTTTACTCTTCTAACGAAAATTAGTCAAGTCAGGAATACATAATTAGCTGGAAAAGAAAACAGGTCAGGTGAAAACCCTAGTTCACGATTGAGCCATTCAAAGTTAATTCAGCTAAAAATATCTGAAGCTCTGAAGAAGACCAAACAAACTAACATTGTTGTCTGTCCTCACAATACTGCAAGCAACATCTGATGGAAGATCAAACTATCATTGAATCTCTACTGAACTGTAGACTAGTATTCTTTTGTATATTGCAATCAACATCTGATGGAAGATCAAACATCATCAAACTACTACTGAATAGTGACAATATATTAATATTCTACATAAGCTTCTAAAAATATCTAAACAATACAAACACAGACCTAAATAAACACATATACTTCCCACAAATATTAGCATAAGCTCATTATTCAAACAACATACTAAGGAAAAAGTATTCCTCCAAAAAAACGTACTAAGAAAAAAGAACAAGACCGACCAAGGCCATTAAAGAGATAATGTTTCTATAGCACATTTTAGTAAATAAAGTTAGTTACTCACAAACTAGAACACTTAATAACCAATTCCAGAACTAAGACTACGTTGACTCAGGACAACCGTGAAAAAGAATAAAACAAACTGCCTGATAAAATCATCATCTGAGTCATCAGAGGAAGAAAGGCCAATCAAGCCCAGAAAAAGCTAAACAACTAGAGGAACACAAGGAACTTACAAACACCCTCACAGCAAAGAATTCTAGAAAGAATTTCTGATGACAAACATAATTTCAGGGTTTAAGGATAAAACTGACACAAGTACAAACTCGATGAACAAGTTAAATGCATATTCAGGCTTGTCCTAGAATTGACTTATTATATACAAACATTGTGAAATTATAAACAGGTTCATGTGTGTTAGTTTTTTGAAAAAAGAAAAGAAAAGAAAAGATAGCTAATAACATATGCAGAGAAGGAAAGACCCAAAATGATGCACAAATTGAGCTCCTAGCATCTTGTCAACATAAGCGCAGTCATAGACAACATGTAATTAAACACAACATTGCACACATCTCAAGTTCTAGTTCGGAAAATTTAACATGCAAGACAATTAAAAGGACATGGAACACAAGGTTATTTCTATTCCATTGCTCCATAATGATAAAAAATTATCGAAAACATATAGCACGCATAAATATGCAAATAATACAAAGTGGATACAGCAAATCCTTGTACACCAGCATCACCATATCATTTAATCGCTACAACTCTCCACAGAAAAGATGCCTAGTCAACAATATTGTACAAGTAGAGGAACCGAATGAACATAAGAGGAACATAAGAGGAACCGAATGAACACACTGGATGGCCAAAAAAGAGTAGAAGAAAAGTCTGACACTGGTAATTCACACAGTAGAGGAACCAAATGAACATAAGAGACTGAAACCATTATTGATGTCCATGAAGTCCAAATACGAAAGAAAATGATTAAATATTGATTCATCGGGGAATACTAGGAGATTCAGACCAAACCATAAAACCAAAATCTGACAGACAACCAGAGACGACAGCCACCAAAACCAGTAAGCAACCTCACAGCTTAGAATCTTTAAACAGATGGCTCCGGAGGCATACTTATTCTTCGAAAACCTAGACCTCTGGACTATGAAACCCAACCCCCCAAATTTTCTTGCAAGACCCTTTAAGTTGAACTGAGAAAGAAGACATATAGATTGTAGAATAACTTCCATGAGCATGTCAACCCTTCAAGCACTCTTCCGATTTCCAAATAAAATATGCCTATCTGAACCACAGAAACATTGGGGCATGTTGCAACGACCCTCAAAATAATCTGAGTGAACAATACGGCTAGCCAAAGAAAACAGCTATGTGGCATCGAACAGCAATCAAATTCTGAGCAAAGCTAAGCTGTCATGGTTCTGAAACAATCCCTCCCTAATACCCAAATGGAGCATCTCCTTCTCAACCACATAGACTTTAAGACAAGGAACAGCCCAGATGCCTCACAACCACCTAGTCTCAACCAATACAACTTGCTGAAGAAACAACAAATCTGAAACATAGAGCCGTATAACTATGAACACGACTGAAGTTTTGTGCAAACCTTTCTATGAAACTGACATCATAGTTTTCACCAAAATTTGCAGAAATATGAGCAATGCAATTGTAACCAAATATCTAGTTTACAGCCTTATTAGCTCTCATATGCTCCGGACCCTCCCCACCCCCCCCCCCCCCCCCCCCCCACCCCAAAAAAAAAAGGATTTTTCAGTGGAAGCTAAACCCGATTCCCAGAAAAAAAAAAAAAAAGAGCAATCTTTACCTGGGCACACTGATGTAGTGGAGAAGGACGGTGACCGTGCTCATCCACAGGATGAGCGGTGGCGCCGTCCAGGTCCACTGCTGACGCCTGGTGGGAGCGCCCGGCAGGCGGTCATGTGGCACACCAGGCCGACGTTGACGAGGGAGATCGTGACGGCGAAGGCGGCGGTGAAGAGAAGGACGGTCGTGTTATCCTCGGCTCCGGCGGCGACGCGCAGGGTGATGAGCGGAGTCAGCGGCCAGAGGCTGCCCGTGCGGCCGGCCAGCGAGAAGACGAGGACGGTGGGATATAGCATAACCATCAACAGGAAACGCGGGTACAGAGATCTCTCCTGCTCTTGCGCTGAACAAGAACGGGCGGGGAGCACGCGTTAACCAAGAAAGACTGTAGGGAAGGAGAAACGAATAACCAAGAAGAAGAATGTACCCAGTCTTGCGGCCTCCATAGCAGCAGAGCAGGGGTGGAGGTCAGAGCTCAGTTCCGGAGGACGGCGAGGCGAGGAGAAGCTCGGCGAGGAGTGGGGAAAGTGGGCGGGGGAAACGAATGGGAGGGACCGAGGGAGACGAAGGGTCTTGGGAGGTTTTGGTGTTTTCCGCCTGCTCCTGCTGGCCTGTCCGCCAACAGGGGCGCAAAAACGAGAGCGCAACTGGAGCAATCACTGATCTGCGGGGCCCATTTTAGTCGTGGCCCACGTGTCAACGAGACTGATGGAAGCCTCACGGTACCGTGGGCCGCGAGACCCAACCCAATCCAACTGGGCGCTTTTGACTGCCTGCTACTTATCAAACTTGCTCACTTGTTTCTCTAGCTAAATGAGGCATCTTAAACTTACGCACCTGACAACATCTTGTTACTTGAATCGAAAGAAGTCTGGCGTCTCAACTAACAATCTTAATGCGAAACTGTCATTGATCATGGGTCCTAAAACGCATGTCTGACTAACCGAACGTTGGAATGATGCTCTGGACGGACGGGACGGACGGGTCTGGTTCCTTTTGTTGCATCAGGTGGAGGAGGCCCCGCATTATCGTCCAATCCGATCCATGGCGCGTCTGAGCTGGGGTGCCATGCGCCGGCGCCAACGCTACGCGACGTGAGAATACAACGGCGCCTTTGGCTTCTAGAGTCTAGACGCAGACCAGAACTGAGACGAGGGAGGGAGGGAACAGTAGCCGGCGCCGCGCGCTGCGCCAAAAGCTGGAGTCTGCGGTAGAAGGAGAGATTTCACGAGGGCTTACGTGCAAAACTCTACATATGGGATGAGGGAGGCCGGCCGCCTAATCCTGCAACGTTGGATTGGTTTCTGACGGCCTGCAATTGTTGTTTGCACCTTTGCACCTAATATGCGTTTGCATTAAAATTTCCCTTATATCATTTGGTTAATTTCTTCCTTCTGGCGGCGCTCTGTTTCATGTGGTGAAGTCAAATTACTAACTCCAAAAGCCCCAATGTAGAACCAAGTCTTTTGCAAACAGATAGTACAGCCATGGAGCTGATGGATCTTAGCTCCCTGTCAGATTCTTTTTGCTCCCCGAAGATTTAATTTGACCGGCAAATGTTAGTGTATCCACTGATAAAATTTCAATTGATCCTTCAACTATTCGCCCTAATGGAGGTGGAAGAAACAGTGTCAAACATCCAAGTGGTATTACTTTAAGAATGTTTTGTTGTCATCTTCATCTATATCTAGTTCAAGCCCCTCGGCTGCTAGAAGCCTACTGATCTCACTGTTCTTGTCCTCCTCCGCCTTCTTGCGCATAATATCCCTCTTCCGTAGGACAAGGGTATGCCTCTTCAGAGTCGTGCTGTAGAAGTCCATGGATGCCTTCTTTTCCTTGGCAAATAACCTCCTTTCCTCCTCGGGATCCACCTAAGATCCAGTATTTTCAATTGAAGCTATGCATGAGAACAGCATGACATTAAACATTATGAGGGGAAAAAAATTGTAATGACTTGTCACCTTTGACCGTGAGAGACGCCGAGCACGTAGTGTCATTTCACGATGTTGTTGCTCAGCCCACGCGGCCACAGCCATGTCACCGCGTTTATCGAATGCTTTTCGCTTTTTCATAACCCACTCCATCCATGCTTGAGAAGCCTGATTAATGGTGACATGGTTCTCATAATATCAAGAAAAAGAATAATAGTTCATTTAAACAGGCATCATCCTACAGCTCAACTAAATAATCTAAACCTCAAGTTATCATAACGATAGAACTATTTCAAGATGGAAAAGCCTACTTGTAAATCTTTATAATTTTCTACCGCTGTTAGATATTGATTAATTCCATCATTGCTAGTCCAGTTTTACCGGATAAATAAAGCATGGATGCATAAAGTTCAAGGAATGGTGATTTTTCTTTTCTTTGTTTCAGAATCAAGGAATCGATTAAGGGTCGGAAATTAACTGACAAAACTGGCAGTGCTTGAGTAAAAAAGTAGCAACAGCAATTAACATGTAATCAAATGATAATATATATAATAGGCCAAGGGAATTCAAACCTTCATTGGATTCACATGATGCTCTCTATCATATGACTTTCTTCTTTCATCATCAATCAACAGCTCATATGCTGCTTGGATTTTGATGAAACGGGCTTCAGCAGTTTCCCCTTCTTCAAGGGTTCCCTTACCATCATAAACTATTCAGAGCAACAAAATTAGATGGAATAAGAGGAGAATGATTTTTATTCACTATGTGTGCCAAGCATGAGACGGGTCGAGAAACTAACTACAGCTAGTCACATGACAACACTCACTTGATAGACGAATTTTTGTTACTTTGAGTTTGTTTAATAGTGCATACTCTCTAGTTATGATGATTAAGAGGATCCTCAACAAATGATATATGTTAGATAATTATGGATAGAGGACTCTGATATTATTCAACGACAATCTCTGCAACTCTAATACACTATCACTGAAGCTTCAGAACAAAGAAACATCCACGAACTCTACCACATTACAATTGCTGTTCGATATAAACATCCATTGCAATGACACAAATTTATGCAAAGACATAAATAAAATGTTTTATTAAACATGCTGCCAAGGCCAAACTCCAAAGAGCACATAGATTGACATAGGCCTATAGCAGACAATGTGATTGACTGATTGGTAGTTCACCACTGAAACCACGGCAAGTAATTAGTAACCAGATTTTCACATTCAACTCATTAATTCAAGTGAGATCTCAAATACAGTGAAGCAATAGTCACAGTGCACAAGTTCAACACTGACAAACAACTGACAAACAAACATAGCACTAACACTTCAAGACCATAGGAGTCATTCATCATGTTCATATGGGCATGTGAATTGTAAGTTTGGTGCACCAGCTAAATCAAACAACGCATTGATCACCGTAGGATGAATCTCTGAATAACAGGGAAGTACAGAAAAGTGAATAAACCAACCATCTGGGTGATAGAACTTGGCCAGTCTTCTGTATGCCGTCTTTATGGTCTCCTCGTCTGCATCCCGATCCAACTCTTCGATCCACATGCCACACAAAGACCACGCATTAGCTTCACCTCTAATTTCAAGTCCATATACTACACAGGACATCTTAAACCAAAAAAATCAGGGGCACACCAGATTGTACTACCGCTAGAACTATCCCAATTTAGGACGAAACCATAGAAGTATGACACCAGTTAGCGATCAAATTTGGCAACTGATCACCAAATTTCAGTGAGGCAAAGCTCAAACGGATTAACGAAATTGATTATCATTGTACAAGCAAGTAGATCTCCAGGATCGACACAGAAAATGCACGGTACTCTCGCTCTCACTTGCGCAGCGTCATACCGAGTGTCTCGTACGGCGACTTCTCTGAATCCCAGCTTGCAGCACGGGTGGACGCCGTCCTCCGCGCGCTTCCCGCGGCGTTCGAGACCTCGTCCAGAACGAACGCCGACGGCCCCTTCAACGGGACCCGGAAGCTCCCGCCGAGCTGCGTCGCCAGCCGCATCCGATTGACGCCTCGGCCAGCGGCGACGGCGGACGAGGAATAGATGTGGAGAAGCGCGGACATGGCCCGGAGGCTGCTCATCGCCGGCGACGCTGGGAGCTCACGGGCAAGGGCGTGGAGGAGCCGAGAAGGAAGAGGCGGAGGCACGCCGGGGGCGCGGTTCTGTGGTGGAGTGGAGGGAACGCCTCTCGACGGTGACACGCCGATGGTATACGTGGACCGGTTCCCTTCGCAAATAAAATTAAAAATTTTACCCCACACAGCTGCTATTTATACACTTGTTTTCTGGTTACCTAGAGCCTGCGAGTTGCTAGCAGTTTAGCACTCTTTTCTGCAAGCAGAAGAATTATTTTCCTTTGCAGGAGTACATTAAAATTATCATATATACAAGCAGAAGTATTTTAGTCTTTTGTAAAGGCTACATATATACAAGTTTATAGGTTACAGATGAGAGCTGATATCCTGCAGTCGGCAATTCCAAACTAGGGTCGATGTTAGTTCTGTTTCTGTACACATCATTAGAACATCAGGATCAGATTAGCGAGTGCAGCTATCTGAAGTTCTTGAAGTGTTCTAACAGCCTAGTCGTAAGAAGGCATAAACAGATTTCATTTCCTTTTGGAGCCAGCAGACATAGCCCTTTCCCACTGCGCAACGTCTTCAACCTGCGAAGGCGGTGGTGGTAGAACCTCGCGCTCTACCAAATCCCAGCCGTCAAAGATGCTGTCAGGAACTCCGCCGTGCCTCGCCGCCTGACCGGTGTACAAGAAACTACCATTTGAGTTCAGGAGGAGGTTGTCCAGAGAGCTCGGCTGATCAAAACAAGAAATTCCATCAGGGAATGTAAATATGCAATGAAATGGAATAGAAGCAGATGCAATGCAGGCAAAAGCAAAGTAGCCACTTACCATGATAATTGTGTGCATGCTGTCCATAATACTGCTGTCGGATGAAATGGCTGAGCTGGCCTTCCAAATTGATCTATTTAATTGCTGTGCTTGCTCGGCTGATCTACAAACAACATACAAAGTCAGGTTCTTTTTCCCTTCAAGAACCAAGACTATGATATCACAGATATGCGTATGAAATGATCCAAGAATACCTTGAAGCAATGTTTGATTCAAGGGCAGCTCGAAGGGCCTTTGATGACGATAACATGTGGAGCAGCTTTGTAAATGCCTCGAAAGTAGAAAGATTGGACGGCACATCCAAGCCCAACGAGTTATAATAATAGGTAGTAATAGCAATAACACTAGTCTTTAACAGTGATATGCCTCTTTGCAAATCCTGATGCCTCTCCGTGGAGTGCGAAGATGTAGCAGAAAAGTTGAAGCTATTGCTTCTCTTGGAATCAAGAGATGGTTTCTTGACAGAATCCACAGAATCAACACCAAAGTTACCTGACCCACTTCCTGTCATTGAATTTTCCTCACCACCTGTGCAAACATTTCTCCTAGGTATGAAAAGTGGGTAAATCTTGCTGAAAAGAAGAAAAAAGATCTCATGTCAGTAAGGGTTTCAAATGTTCATGAGATAGAAAGCTGCTGCTCTTCCTAGATATAGTACCTTTGTGACTGTCGTGTGCTCCAATAGGAATTCCGCTGCCATATATGCGAACACGAAGCCTAATACGGCACGTTTTTACAAATATATCAGCAAAAAAACCCAATTGGACAGCAACTTAAAATTTGATGCTATTACTCATACACATCACGAATCAAAACAAGCATAACTTGCAGAATACACTTGCACATATTTTGCATAAAAATGGAATGTGGAAGTCTGGATGACAGATCCATGTCAAGTGCAAAGGGCTCAGATAGGTTGCAGATACTTCATAAAAGAACATAAATCATCTATAAACATAACCAAATGTAATGTACATACTACAGTCTGTGGAACATATATATTATTTAGATATCAAGACTAGCCAAATGAATGTGCCAATCTGAAATTGCAATGATATATTGATACGGGCTGTGAATTGGATCTTACCCCAAAGCCTGATACATGAAGAGCAGGTGCCGACAGGATACGAACTGCGATGTTCACGAGTTGTAACATGTATCTGTATCAAGAAAAAACTTAAGTTCCAGTAATACAGATTCAAGTTCACAAATTATTATCGCAAAGCCTGTTCATGGATGATATGGTCGGGAAACAATCAACTGTTTTACCAAATAATTTATTATTCTTAACATCTTAAGGCTGCAGATTACAAGGAATACTATTGGTCTCCATTTATAACTTTCCTTCCACGAATTCTGCTTCCATCACTTTCATTATTACTTTTCTCTACTGCATATACAACACTTCTTAATCATTATAAGCAAGCAGCTTAACCCAAAACAACAAAATTGAGCATGCAAAAGGCTATAGTTTAGAAGATCAAATGTGTCCTAAAAAAGCATCCGTTTACTATTAGTCGTTCCTACTATCATGAGAAGGCATTCCAATTAAGTGAGTAACTATGAAAGAAATGATTAGAACAGTAATAAGAACTAAGAGCAAGGAATAACCCCAATGAAGCGGATAATTCTTCTGATGGAACAGAATGTGGATCGAGACCGCGAGGAAGACGTGCACCGCATATTGAATCGTATGGACCACTATAGTCTCCTTTCTTTTCTCCTTCTTTAATAACCTAAATATTTAAAGGTGTGGGTCATAACTACTTATGTAACATGAAAAGTCAATGTGGAAGATCATATTAGAGGATATCACAAAGTATTTAAAATTCACAAGTGAACATTCAAAGGAATAAAGTGTAATAAAATAATTAATATATGACGTTAACTAGAAGTTACAATAAATTATCAACAACTACATGCCAAATGTGACATTGGCATAGAAGACATCAAATGCTTATATAAAAGAAGAAACTTACTCGTCGCATTGGGAACAACCTGCAAAGTTGCTTCACAGCTTTTGATTGCATTTTCAGACGTTCCGATGTGGCTGCCATCTGCCAACAAAGTACAAGTATTACAATTACATGAAAAAAATGTAGATTTACATATTATAGGTGATGGATAAAATGGAGGTTTAGCTCTGTTGACCAGACAAGTAAGAACAAAAGGGGCATATTATGACTCACAAGGTTCATCTGTGCAAGTTTCATGGCATTGGTGTGCATTGTCGTTACATCGCCTCGCCTCTTTTTCAGCTGACAATGAGAAGCAAGATACAGGCAGTATTAGTAAGTTTTTATTTAGTTTTTTTTTTTAAAAAAACACTGAGATATCCATATTTTGATATTTATACCGTAACAAAGGCCAAATTCAGCGATGCCTTTTGTGCCTTGAGGTCACTGGATGCTTGCTCGACCTTGGTCTTCTCTGCAAAAAAACAACAGCCACCAGAGCTAAGCATCGCTAACTGATCCACGGCCGCTATCACAACCTAACATAAGTGAGAGCAATTGACCCACCTATAGCAGTTTTTTTCTTCAATGCAATGAGCCGATCCTTCAACTCCTTTATATCCTGAGCTTTTCTAACTCTCCAAGTCCTCTGCTCATCTGCTTTGCTCTGTCAAAACATACGCCAACAGGGGAAAAGCTATATTATCTTCCCCAATGAAGCACAAAATGCTACAGCACATCACAGTTGAGAGTTGAGGCATAGTTATTCTGGCTTCTGACCACCATCATGTTAGGTTCAGGAATAAGTTCCTCTAGAGCCAACAAACTCTTTGCAAATGCTAAAGTTTAACCCATTAACATTTACAAGCAGTATATAATCTAACTGGAAACTGGAAAATTGATCGCCAAATTGAGAGGCGCCAACCAAAGGAGGGAAGGAGGACCAACCTGGGACTCGAGGCGAGCAGCTATGCGGGACTGGAGGGAGTCGCGGAGGCTCCTCATCATGCGCAGCTTGGTGTGGTACTCGATCAACCTGCCCAAATCCAGTAGCGGCAGGGTGAGGATTAGACCAGAAAGAATGAAAGATGCAAACTTGCTCTGAATTCCGAGGAGAGAAGGCGAGGGGACTACTCCTACCTGCCGTTGACGCATGTGGAGCAGCATGAGGGGAGGTTGGATCCCTCGCAGAGCGCGCAGCTGCTGGCCCGCCGGGATGCCATCCTCTTCGCGCCGGTTCGAAGGGAGAGAAGGGGCGGGGCGGGTCTGGGGATGGCTGTCTGGTGCCTGCGCTGCGGGCAGCCAGATCACCGCCGGCGGCCGGGCGTGGTTGCTTGCCGGCGCGCCGGGAAGCAGGAGGGCGAGTTACCGTGCGGGTCGTTTGCGTGACACGGATAATTCCATCGTGGAGAAGAAAACCAACACGACGACCCTTTCGTTACTCTTGCACAAACTTGTTCTGGGCTGAAAGAAGACCTGGGCTAGATTCGAGTTCATTTCGAAGCCCATAAGGGCATGTACAATGCATGGTGCTTAGAAGAAGTGCTTAAAGCAAAAAACCATTAAGCACCTGTACAAAAATTCTTTCCTACAATGCAAAAAGGTGCTTAAAAAAAGCCTAACCGCCTTACTAAACACCTTAAGCACCAGGTGCCAACTTAAGCATCTTTTCTTTCATATAAGCTCTTAGTGCTAAGAATAAACCGGTTTTTTGGCTTAAGCACCCCTGTAAGCACCTCCATTGTACAAGCTCTAACGAGTCCGAACAAGCGACATAATTTATAAATTGGACTTTTCATCAAAGTTTCTCACATTTCAATCTTTGGAAAAAAAATTCTAGAATGAACTTTTTTTGACCCCACATAATTTAGCGACCAGGTTCAACAACTGAGCGTTGCTTTATTTGACGCTCATTCCTGCCACGTCAGCTTGCGCCACGTGCTTTTCAGCTAGGGTGAGCACCGCATCCTTTGACGCCCACCACTGAACGTACAAAAGGGCCCACGGGTCTTTCTTTTCTTCTACCCTCACTCAAATTTGGGCGGATAGAACAGAGACTCGGGCACGCCTCCCTCTCTCTCTTCTCCATCTCATCTCCTCCTCCTCCTCCTCCTTCAAATCCCCTAAATTCCTATGATTTGAGGCCAAAATTTTTGGATATGTCGGTTCCCAAGGTAATCTCTTCCGCCTTCTTGAATATGTAACATCCTGGCACAGGGCTTAATAGAATTGATAGAATACTCATATCAACAAGTTGCAACTTCTTTTCCGGAAGCTCATCTCGAAAGAACTCCAAGGTTAAGCGTGCTTGCCCTGGAGCGATGGGTGACCGACCGGGAAGTCATTCCCGGGTGCGCACGAGTGAGGACAAAGTGCGCAGAAAAAACGTGTGTTGGTCTGTGGGGTCAGTCTTGAGGTCCTAGAGAGTTGCCAGGCGTAAGCGGGCCCGGCCTCGGGGAGGCGGGACGTTACAAGTGGTATCAGAGCCGACCCTCGCGGTTTCATGGGCGCGTGTGGGCGCAGTTGCGCAGGCATGGTGTGCATGGCTGGTGTGGGCTCAGAGTGGTCACACAGCATGGCACATGCGCTGGCACTGGACGCACGGACGTGGCCAAGAGGGGACGTTCCTGGACTGGGGTTGACCGACGAGGACGTCGGTCTTCTAAGGGGGTGTGTATGTAACATCCTGGCCCAGGGCTTAATAGGATTGATAGAATACTCATATCAACAAGTTGCAACTTCTTTTCCGGAAGCTCATCTCGAAAGAACTCCAAGGTTAAGCGTGCTTGCCCTGGAGCGATGGGTGACCGACCGGGAAGTCATTCCCGGGTGCGCACGAGTGAGGACAAAGTGCGCAGAAAAAACGTGTGTTGGTCTGTGGGGTCAGTCTTGAGGTCCTAGAGAGTTGCCAGGCGTAAACGGGCCCGGCCTCGGGAAGGCGGGACGTTACATTTTATCCAATAGATTTGTTTGTATCTCTCTATTTTGGAGCAACCCTAACCTTAGATTTTGAATAAAAAATTGGCCGATTTGATAGATTTCATTGTTAGGATTACATATGAAAGTGTATTGTTGATATATTGATGTGTAGAAGCTCCGGTGTGTAGAAACTTTTTTTGCGCCCTAGGGGCGGGACGTGGCGCCCACCCCCTGGTTGCCAAATAGTGCCCATCACCTGGTTGCCAAATAGTATGGCGCTCTAGTAACATGATAAACTTTCACAAAAAAAGTCTAGTAAAACTGACTCCAACCCATTGCCCAAATGTCCCATATATCCGAAAATGGGTGTTAAAGGATGAAAAAACGTTCTCCAACGGAGAACCCAAAAGCTTGCCTATTTTCGGAGCCGCACGGGGGGTTGACCGAAAAATAGGACGCGAGAGCGCGTCGACCCAGCGTCCTCGCGTGCTCTTGTCCGCCTCCTAGCCCTGCCGCACCGCCCATCCCCCGCCTCCATCGAGACCCCGCCACCGCCGCCGCGCACAGGTGACGGAGGCCCGCTGCCGCGCCAGCAGCACCGTGGCCGCCACCATCAGCCACACGCAGCAGCAGCAGGCGCGGCTGGACGACGAGCAACTGGTGGAGCTCGAGCTCGGCTCCTTCGACCGCAACGCCAACGGGTTCCTGACGCAGTTCGAGCTCGGCTCCCTGCTCCGCTCGCTGGACCTCAAGCCAAGCGCCGACGGCCGCATCTCCCCCTCCTCTTAGTGCGGCCCCTTCGATCTCCTCCTCTCCCAAATTTTGCAAGAAGCAGTTCAAATCAAGATGCAAGAAGCAAATTGAACAAGCAAATCGAAGAAGCGGCAGATCAAGGTATCAGCTTCTTCCTCGACCTCGATCTGCCACCCTCGACGGCGATTCGCCGCTGTCGACCTCGGTCCGCCACCCGTCGACCTCGCCGGAGCCCGTCCCCATCTGCGTCTCCTCGCCGGCGCCCGGGCGGACGACGGCCCGGTGGTGGTGACCGGCCGCGACGCCGAGATCGACCGCGTCGCCCGCATCCTGTGCCACCCGACCAAGAACAGCGCCGTGCTCGTGGGCCCGCGCGGCGTCGGCAAGGCGGCCATCGCCCGTGGACTCGCGCGCCGCGCCGCGGCGGGCGCCGGCGTGCCCCTGGCCCTCGCGGGTGTGTGCATCGTGGAGGTTGAACTCGCCGCCATGATCGCTGGGACGTCACCGCCGCACAGCCGCGCCGTGCTCGTGGAGCGCGTGAGCAGGCTGGTCGAGGAGGCGGAGGCGGCGGCGGCCGCGGCGACGGCCAGCGGCGTCGCGGTCCTGTTCGTCAACGACGTGAACCTGCTGCTCGTCGGGAGCCGGCCTGCTCACTCCCGCGTCGGCGCGCGGCCGCGTCCGCTTTGTCGGCGCCACCACGTTCGGGCAGTACGCCAAGTACGTGCGTAGGGACGCCGCGTTCGAGTCGCGTCGAGGACGCGGTGGCGCTAGCCCAGCTCGGGGAGACGACAAGGAAAAGGGTGAAAAGGGTATGCAGCGTTGGAGACGCGTGTTTTTTAGTCTTGCATTTTGATGTTCATATTCACCCATTTGGTGTTTTAGATCTTCAATTGGGGTATGCAGCGTTGGAGTCAGTCTACCAAACACCACTTGGTAGTCGCGGTCATGTTCAAGAGTGGCTCGCCGGAGACCAGGACGGTGATCGGTAGCATGTCAGTCATGCATCAGTTGGTGCGAACTTAAATTTGCATGGGCCCATCTAAAAACAGTCAATGCAACACACACTGATATATCAAAACAATGACAACCATGATTGGAAACGGGAAACAAAAACAAGAACAGAACACATATCCTAAAGCAATATCCAGAACAAAGGTCCATTCTACGTCAGAATCAAAGACCGGTGAGACCAGTGCAGAACATGCTCTTACATTACAAAGTAGCCGGAGTAGCAATTAGACGAACTCAAGATTACCGATGCTCCGACAATCTGGTGAATTTACATCTGTTTACCGCAAAACCCATTTGATAGCATCACTCCAAAAACCATTGTATCCTCCGAAAATTCCAAAGTACCACTTGCCCAAACAGGCCACCCTCACAAGGCTACTACTCTAAAATCTATTCAGACAGCAACATCTTAGTACTTTATAGAGACGCAGAGCAGTCGGGCTGTAGTCAGGTGCGTGAGGAGGAACCCTTGATCACCTTGGGATATGAACGGTTGCGCCTGAAGGAAGGAGAAAAATAAATGAAGTCATCCAACAATTTTCGGTTACAAACAGCAGTGAGAAGAAAAAATAAACCAAAATACCGGTTGGACTCGCGAGTCGCATGCTTAGCTGACACCTCCTCTTCTGACAGTGGCATATAGTAAATCCTTGGATATGCATGCGTCTTCTTGAAGAGATCATCAAGCTTAAGGGCAGGTTCCAGATTCTCCGGACGTGGAGGAAGACTCTCCCTTGCTGGTCCAGGGTTAGAGGTTGGTGGTAGCTTTGCAAGAGATGCTGGAGTGGGTAATATGCCAATTGAAGTAGCAGCAGCATGGGGAGCTATGGTTGGGTCAGCATTGGATAGTTGGCAGGGTGCCAACTTTGGTGTTGTAGCTGAATTGGGAGTAGCAGGCACTGGAGATGGGGGAGGGGGTTCAAGTTTAAACTTCACCTCTTGTGGATCAACAAATTCAGCAATTAAGTAACTGCCATTGTTTGGAGGCCACTGGAGGTTGTAAACAGCGTTCCTCGTAGCTACAGCTTCCTCCACCGAAGAGTACTGCGAATCAAGGATAAGATATGCAGCCCAAGTCAGAACCATAACAATACAGGTATAAACTATAAAACAAGTAATACAACATGATACTTCGAACTAAAAATCAGTGTCAGTGTCCAAGACCTTGTTGTAACCAGTACTACCATATCATTTTTGCCAAATCAGATACCCCCCAAAAAAAGTTGAAAACCAGAATAGTTAAACATGGGAGGTTGAACCTCAATTGTTGTCATGATGCACTTAGCATATTGTAACTGTATAAGTTACCTTCTATCAGGCACATGAAAGGCAAGATTTGTGCAGTTTGACAAGGCCACAAGAGGGACAATTCTGAAATGTACTTGCAATAACATTATGATCACCTCCTACCTTTGTCATATTGCAACTTTTATATTTGCAACAAAATAAATCATAATTTGGAATAATGCTATGCATTTCTGTTTCAAGAGAATATCAAGAAGGGGAAATATAAGGAGTAGCTGTATAGAAGATAAGGACATACTGTAACAAAGCAGTGAGTCTTTATGTGATCCATCCAAAAGCTAGAAATAGATCCAGTTTTTCCAAGAAACTCTTGAGCAGCTTTCAGAGTAAATGGACGCACGAATCGATCAATTCTTAAGGAAGTTGTTGCAGGCTTTTGAGGAGGAGGTACTGCAATAGGAGATAAGAATCAGACAAAGCAGTGCATTATCAATTTTCTTATTATAGAGTAGAACCTGCCTTGAATATTTTTATTTTTTTTTGGAAGGGTAGAACCTCACCTATCCGCTCCTCTGGGGAATCTCCGTTTGCTGTTGAATTAATCCTGCCAAAGGATCGTTTGAAAGAAGACTGGAATACCTTTGGAGTACCAGTGCCAATTAGTTCTGATGCTTGTTGGTCACAAATATTGACGGTATTCACATCCCATCGACGCCGACGTTTGATTTGCTCATCGTTTGCAGCGATTTTATGATCTGCTCATTTGAAAATGAGTTAGAACAAGATCAAGAAGGGTTCTAATCATTTAAACTATATACTGCTAACTTGATATGAGAAATGTCACAAAAACGTAGAAAACTAAAGATGATAAATAATCTCCTAGAGAACTGCAATACCTACACCTAAAAGGAAAAAAAGTTGACGGGCAGAAAATATAAACATCAATTGTTCCATGAAATATACGCCAAAAGTAAGACAGAGTATAAGTATCACACAACAGTGCTCATGTCAGACTCATAGTACAGTAAAAAAAGAAAAGAAAAGAATAACCTTCAGGCTTCCTCTTTTCAGCTGGTTTTGGTGGTTTCTCATCAGCCACAACTTCCTTCATGTCTCCAGCGGAACCCTCAACAATAGTATCGATGGGCATTGCTTCTTTGAACACATGCTGTGATGTAACTATGGCCTTTCCTCCAAGATCATCACACTTGGTATTGGTCACATCCTCATCCATTGATTCATCACCTGAACTCTGATCTAAATTTAGTTTCTCAGGAGAACTACCAACAGGACTGTCTTCTTTTGTGTCTGACTCCATGATACTTGTAAAGCCCAATTCTTCCGTAGTCTCATTCTTATGCGGCTCTTTGTCGTTATCCAGTGCCTGCAAACAATCACCTACGGAGGGAATGGTGGAGGAGATTTTGACCATCTCATGCTTAGCCTCCAGTTCTATATCATAATTATCAGCATTCATATTACCTTCCACATTATTCTTTTCATTAGTTGATACACTATCATGGAAAATAGACACACACTTAATTTGAGACTCTGGATCTGGGTTGATCTCAGATACCTGGTCTTTTGGCCCACATAGGATGAGCTTGCAGTCCCCATTAGTGCACCTAGGATCTTCGTAGTCCTTGCCACATATCAAAGTATTCTCACTGAAACTGTTCTCAAGAATCATGCTCTCTGAAGTCACAGCAACGTTAGCATCATTAGGATCAGCACACAATGCAACATCATAAGGTGGTGTTGGCACCTTTTCCTGTTCAATGTTGCAGTCTACATTGGCAGTCGGTACTTTTTCCTGTTCAATTTTGCATTCTCTGTCGGCACATAAATTGATATTGGCGTGGATAACACCAAACAGTTTATCATCAATGGCTATTTTCTTGCTAGTGCCATCTTCTGACTCTGAAGCTACAACAACACCAGCATCACTATAATCAGCATGCAGTGCAATAGCATCAGGAGGTGTGGGCACGTCTTCTTGTTCTAGCAATTTGCTGGCCACATCAACACCTAACTTGGTATTAATATTGGCAATATCGCAAGGTACGTCATCAACAGCCATTTTCTTGCTAGTGTTATCTTCTAGATATTTCTCGATAGTTTCATCATGAATTTCAGAACGTGGATTTACTTCCTTCACTTTAGTATTGCCAACTGAAGCAGATTCTAGGCCAACTCCATCAGTTTTGCCGTGAATTTCATCAGTTATTGCAATAGCATCGAATGTCCTCAGACAAGCTTCTGCAGTACCAGCCCCCTGACTGACTTCAAGCGTTTTTCTGTCCACATCAACACCCAACTTGATGCCATTATTGGTAACATCAGGCGGTACACCATCAACAACCATTTTCGTGCTGGTGTCATCTTCTGGGGACTTCTCAATTGAATCATTGTGACAATCAGAATTTGAATTTGCCTCCTTCACTATAGTAACACCACTTGAAGCTGGTTCTAAGCCAGTTCCATAAGTTTCAGAGTGATTTTCATCAGTTGGTGCCATATCAACAAGAGAAGACACAACATCTGTAACAGCATCCGAAGTCCTCAGACTAGCTTCTATAGTACCAGCCTCCTCATTAACTTCAAGCATTTTTCTGTCCATATCAACACCCAACTTGATGCCAATATCGGTAGCATCAGAAGGTACATCATCAACAGTCATTTTCGTGCTGGTGTCGTCTTCTGGGGTCTTCTCAATAATATCATTGTGACAATCAGAATTTGAATTTGCTTCCTTCACTATAGTAACACCACTTAAATCTGGCTCTAGGCTGACAACAATAGACTCACAGAGATGCTTATTAGTTGCTGCCATGTCATCTAGAGAAGATTCAACTTCAGTAACAGCATCCAAAGTTCTCTGACTAGCTTCTGCAGTACCAATGACAACCTCTTGGTTAACTTCAGTAGTAGCAACTATCCCATTGATGGGTTCTGTAACACAGATCACTATATCTTCTCCCTGATTCATACCCTCAGACACGCTTTCTTCAACATTTTGCTGAACAGAAGCCTGGTAAAAAGATGCATCAACAGACCGAGAAGTTTCACTCCCTTTCAGCCCCTCATCCGGGGGAGTTTCAGCACTCGTATTTTCCCCACCATCAAGTACCTCACCCTGAATGGCCTCCAAAAGCCTCTTCACAAGATCATCCTTCAAACCTGTGATAGGCAGGTTCCTCCGCTGAAGCTCATCCTTCAAATCAGTGACCTTCCACTGATCAATTGGCTGGCCGTTCAACATAGGATATGTCAACATTGCGACTGCAAAGGAAAAATCATCAGTAGACTCAATAAAAGTATCACTAATGTGAAAGTTACACTGCATTTCCAAGAGAAATTTAAAAGAGACCTACATCTATAATGAAAAAAAAAAATGATTCAAACTTTCATCCTGCAATATATGAAACCAAGTTTTGAGAATTGATATATTCGTCAGTTGCAACTACAGAATTAGATAACATCTTATTTGTCTGAATTTTAGTAACTCTGACAACAAAAAGGTCCATATTTTTCAGAGTTCCAGGGTCCAAGTCAATGCAAAAATTGTACACTTTGAATTTGGCGAAAGCTGCATGCTAAATGCAGAAAACAATCCCATAATTTTACCCACCTCATCCATGTAACAATAACAATTCGCAGCCCACTTCTGCACATAAGAGACATGATAATCTACAGTAGGAAGATGATAAAAGACAATGTACATTGCCCAGAACAGCACAGCGCAAACTCCACAGATCACATTTCAATCCCGCTCACAAGCATTGCACACCCAGACCGTCGTTAAACTAAAACCCCACATAAACCCTTAATACTCTCAACATCGCACAATCCAACCATCCAGAGAAAAACAAATGTGCTCGAAAAGCCCCTAAAATCGTAATCGGATGGGGCTTCACGTACCAACAACCGCGCCAGAGATTTCTGCACTGCCTCGCGCAAACCAGCCTTCTCCGAGCCGCCAAACTCCCAACTCCAAAACCTACAGGCAAGCACCGATCAGACCCCAAGTAGCAAAACCCTACTGAAAATCAAAATCACAAGACGAGAGAAGAATGCACCTACCAGCCGCTGCAAACCGGTTGTGGCCGCGAGCTTCTGAAACGGAAGACCCAGAAAATGGGGAAAAATTAAACTCCCCAACAAAAACAAGGATGAGGGGATCGGATCAGATAAAAGAAGTGAAGAGAGGAAAACATGAACAGTGCGCCCGTGAATCCGCGCTCTCGCCCGCGGCGATTTGGATTTCAGCTTCGATTTCTACGAGGGTTTTAGCTTTCCTCCGCCATGGGCGAGAGGTACAACAGATGCCGTGGTGCTTTGGCTGTGTGGGCGCCCAGGAGACGGGAAGGAAGTGTGATCATCAAGTGTCGATTTCCCGCTGACAGTGGGCCACGGGCACATGGATACGCCTTCACTCGTGGCGTGTTGATTGAAACTACGCTTTTGCTCCTGGGACCCGTAGTATAGTGGTTAGCGTCTCCTTGTCCTATAAGCCTCGTCCGCAACGGGTTCGAACCCTAATCCCCACCACGTAGTTCCCTGGAATTACCAAAATGCCACTCTTCTTCTCCAAATTCGCACGACTGGTCCCCCGCCTCCGCCGCCTTTCCACGGCGGCGGCGACCGCCGGCGGCGAGGACCCCAAGCTGTCGCGCATTGCGGACGAGCTCCTCGCCCTTTCCCCAGCCGAGCTGGACGACTACGCGGCGCTCCTGCGCCTCAAGCTCCGGCTCTCGCTCACATCCAGCGCCGCAGCGGGAGCCTCTCCCAGCGGGGCAGGGGACGCCGCCTCAGGGGCTGCGGGGGCAGAGGAGGCTGCGGCGGTTAAGACGGCGTTCGACGTGAAGATCGAGAAGTACGAAGCGGCGGCGAAGATCAAGATCATCAAGGAGGTGCGCGCTGTCACGGACCTGGGCCTGAAGGAGGCGAAGGAGCTCGTGGAGAAGGCGCCCGTGGTGGTGCGCGCGGGCCTGCCCAAGGAGGAGGCCGAGGCGCTCGCGGCCAAGCTCAAGGCCGCCGGCGCAGCCGTCGCGCTCGAGTGATCCAGCTCGGAAGGTGTCACCTCAATTTGTTCCTAGTGTTCTTAGATGATGCAACGTATGCGTGCGTCTTAATTTGTTTGCATTGGAAATGGAATTTGAAGGGGGTATAAGAAGGTGCAGGTTTTTGCTTGCATTGTTGTAGTTTATGACTAGCTTCAAATCTCACAAGCCTGATCGCTGATAGATTTTACTGGATCACGCAATAAACTGTTCAGGTGGTGTGCAGTGTGCTCCATTTCGCTGTCCTGGATTGATTTGAATAGCTACCTTACTTATCTGAATGATACAATTGTTGTTGATGTTACTGTATCCGGCAACTGGAATAGGCTAGCATCCTTTCTTTTGATTTTTTTTCTTTTTATGATTTGAAATGATGCTGAAGTAAAAGCTGAAAATGTAGTCAACCTCTTTGTTTTGGTGCTCAGAAGTCAGAACTATTTTGTGGTCACATATTAAGAAGTTCATGTTTTGTCAGATATCAGCCTTGGCTGCCATTGATTTTGTGCAGAGGCACAATAAAGTGAATTTCATGCCATTCCTACGTTTAATTTCATGTAAGTTGTGTTTTCTTTAAACATTGTTTCAGAGTCAGGTATAAAGAATGAAGGTTTCTTGTGATAAACGAGTATCACATAACACATTTGAATTTAGGATGTTTGATACCATGGATAGATCACATGCTTATAGTTTTGAAAAGTTCTGAATAATTTTGTCGGAACACATAAAGCTTATATAAAGGTTTACCTGTGAAAAAAATGGAAATACAAGAGGCGTATCATTGCTAAAGCACTGTATAATTTATAAAGCTCAATTTTTGGTGTATTCACAGATATAGAGTAAATTGAGTAAAAGCATTGGGTCAAGTATAGATGGGGGAGAGAGGGAGGCAAGAACCATGCTTTCATAGAAGTGGCGGTCTAAATCCACCCTGACAAAAGAAAATAACCTTCTAAGCCATACCGTCTGAAAATCTCCGATGCAATGCGCTACGCCTCATATTTGCTTGTGTTTGACCATACGATGCTTATTCCTTGATAAGATTTGGTCAATGAAATGATTGTTAGAAATCTCATGCAGAAGTGATTGTTTTTGTAATGACTGAACACCAACATACAGTGGAATTTGGAGTTAAAAATGGCTAATCAAAGGCATATATATAGAGCTATTACTTATGCTTATAATCTTATAAATTACCCTTCATGAAAGATTTTGATACTAGAGTTCTGGTTTGGTCCATGGTGAGTTGCAGGAGGGCTAATATTTATGCAAGTAATATGCCTTGGTAGTTTATTATATTGTGCTGTTCAAACTTCTGATATTACTAGAGTGGTTATTTGGGTAGTATGTCCCATGCTGTGAAGACAGAGTTGATGGATAAATATCGGTAATCATATCTGCTTATCGTTAACTGAAAATTAAAACTTCTTTGTGTCAACTCTTGGAAAGTAAGGAAATTTTAGCTTGTTTATGGCATCCTTTAATTTTTATTTGCTTATGTATTAGATTGTACTTTTTGTGTCGTAGCTTCTTCCTTGCACCCAGCTTAGCATGAACCTGCCCAAGAACCTGCGTTATCGTTGTGCTATGTTCCCTCTCATGATGCAGTGGCAGACAGATGTTGTGTTCTTGAAGAAGCAAGGAACGCCTGGTTGCTTGGTGATCCATGAAGTGTGCCATGAGTATTGAGCAAAGGTTGATATGTTGTATTAACTGGGATATGATGTCTTGAATTACGTAGCTTTTGAAGCTGAGCATTCCCCTGAACTTTTCCCTTACTCTGCTTGTGATAGAAGATAATGGTACTTGACAAAGTAAAGCTTTTTAAGGAATTAATTTTCTGAACCTGGGTGTAGCAATGCTGCAAGCTAAGCTGCTGTGTCATACTGTTGTGCTTTTGTCGTCATATAGCATTTCTTCAGTCGTTTGCTTCTGGTAGTCATTTTATTGGAGCTTGGCTGTATCGTCTCTAACAGTTAATGGCACCAAATCACCATATAATTGGTTGTTCTGTTTTTTTCAACTTGAATTTAGACGTGTTGCTTTCGCTGCAACAGCTGCTGTTCAGCTGTTTATGTGTTCTGCCATGTTTAGGACATCGGACTGTGAGGACAGACATGATCAGCGTTGGTGGTTCTGCAGCCAAGAATTAATTTTTTTGAGGTTAAAAGGAAATATTTGTTTTTTCTTCTCGATACCTTTCAAACACTTGCTGTTGAATTTGAATGCCACAACATATTTCAGTCAAATCTCCAATGCATTCAGTTTTTCCGAAATAACCGAACGTATTAATTTGAAATATAAAAGTTTTCAGCTGAAGAGTGCTACACCGTTTACATTTGAGTGCTGAAATGAGAGGATCACACACGCTCAAGAAAGAATTTGCAGGATGCCGACGAACTCGGAATCTAAGTGCTATCCCCGATAGATGAAACTTCCATCCATATATTTTGTGAACATAAATATGAATACTGCTAACATTGGATAAAATTAAGTGAACACTTGCTAAATCGTGACAAATTTTGCGTGGCTTCCCCCGTTTAAGGCCGGAAGGCAGTCAAAACGAATTAAGATTCGATCATCTTTCGCTCCAAGAAAATATCTGCACATAGGTGCCGGAAACGCACACACAATTTCTCCTTATCAAAACTAGTACTGAGCTGCGCTAAAAAAAAAAAAAAAAAATAGTACAGAGCTACCTTCGCTTGGGCTGAATTTTGGGCCCAGAAGTCTGTATGGGCCTCGGCCCAGTTCAACGAAACAAAAAACCTAAATAAGGAAATAATAAAGGTTGTGGATGCAAAATGTACAGCAAATCCGGGTTTACTTGATTTGGAGATGTTCTTTCAGGGGGTTTTGTGTTGCGGAGATGGACCTGCTCATCGTGTCCGTTGGCATCGGATCAAATGGCTGAAGTGCTTCGGTAACACGGGAGCACCGGAGCAGCCGCTCTTCTCGGTCGCGCTCTGTCTCGCCCGCCGCCGCCGCCACGCCGGAGCCAGCTGCTGCCCCAACCAACAAGGTGACGGTTCCTTCCCCTTCCTGGACCTGATTTAGTGATTTCTCTGCCTTCGCACGCCGCGCTAAGGTCGCCGGCCCCGCCTTCCCCGCCCGCGCGCGCCGTGCGCCAGCTATCGCCGGAGGACGGGACCCTTCCGGAGTCGGAGCTCGTCACCGGTGTGTCTTTCGAGTTCTCCAGTTGGATGCATTCCTCCGTGGCCGTCCGGCTGCTGTGGAGTAGGGGGATCCCGTCTGGGTAGGGGTTCTCTCGCTTCAGACGCCGTCACGCCAGGGTTCCGCCTAGGTGTCGCGTATCTAGGTCAAGGTGCTGGTTAACCTGTCCATCCGCGTTTCTCATTCGTCTCCGAGGCCATAGGGGTTGCGATTTTCGGCGGTTGTTCTATCCTTACACGATTGGATCAATGAAGTGTGTGGGTGTGTGTATGTCTTTTTGGTCATATATAAAAATTTCTGTGGTATGATCGGTTCGATTATGCTGGTATTGCTACTAGGCTCCTTGTCGTTCCGGGTTTAACGTGTTCACTGTGCGATTTTCGGTTGCAGGAAAGCTTGGGTGAAGAGCAGGGTAGCAAGAAATGGCAGCATTCCTGAGATCAAAATGCTCATCAGGTACCGTGCTTTCAGTCTCAAAGTTATTGGTTTATAATAATGCAACGTCATTTCATGTGTAGACGCCTTTACATTGGGAGCACCATATTGTAGTTCAAATAGTGAAAAATGATTCTGTTGGTATGTTCTTAGATTAAAGTGACAGGCTTTATTGTTGTTTGAAGAATGTTCTTTCAATCTTAAGATAGTACTGAAATGAAAGTTGCTAGTGTGCAGCTGTGGTCGATGCCATTGGTACAAGGAAAAAGTGTTCAATACTATCAATATCACATATCCTTAACCTTAGAGCCGGAGTGCCAGTTTAACCTTACTTCAGATTTCAGCAAAGTTTCTGTTTTTCTTTGTTTGCGTAGTAATCAATGTCGTAATTTTCTGTGGATATGATTGGTCTCGAAATCATGATGACCTTGTGTAGTTCCATTACTTGCAGAATTAGAATCGCTGGTTGGGTGCAGACTAAACCTATGTATACCCAGAACAACTTGTTATCCTAGGTTAACAAAATGTTATCTTCCCTGTTTGAATCTTGATCCGTGATATGATGCAATTCTAATCTCATCGGGAATATGTTTTGTTATCCCTATAGTTGGACGTACTTT
Source organism: Eragrostis curvula (assembly GCA_007726485.1). NCBI lineage: Eukaryota > Viridiplantae > Streptophyta > Magnoliopsida > Poales > Poaceae > Eragrostis > Eragrostis curvula. Next base: position 5,638,836 of record CM017442.1, read on the forward strand.
GATGGGAAGCCTTGGAAACAATCTATTTGGAGCTGTTAACTCGTCTGTTGAAACGGTGACAAGACCACCACAATGCGATGCCATCAGTCAGGTTAGCTGCTTCTTTCAAGAACAAGCATATTATTGTTAGGTTAGCTGCTTCTTTCAAGAACAAGCGTATTATTGAACTAACACATTCCCAATGTTCCGATTTTTGTTGTCAGCAAATCAATGTTTTCTTCTTTGTCTATTTTCATCCATGGTTTAACATAACTGACATTTTAACTTTGATAATTGTCCGTTTTATTTTCCTTATGATATCCTTGATCCAGTATGTTATTGGGCTGTCAGTTAATTTGCTTCATATAGCTTAGTCGAATAACTTTTGTTAGTTTCTGAACCCTTTTTAATTGCCTCAGCCACTATCTACTAAGAATTGTGGGATAGTAGGATCACATGCCGCTCTTTAGATACCCGTAATGAGATCTTTTCATTGCTTTATTGCCTTCAGTTTTCTGAAACTCAGGTGATACTAGGTATTCTGAATGAGTTCTGAAAGAAAAGTAGCTCTTGTAACCTGTACATGGTGTGAAGCTAACAATATGTCAACTTGAATGTATATAGTTTTCGTGCAATTCTTGTGTTCCAGCGTGGATGTTCTCAAAGAAGAAAAAATAATATTTTACATAAGTTCTTGTTCCATTTTCAGCAAATCAGAACATTCATCCAGATGAGAACCAACCTCAAGGTTGTGGATAACTCTGGAGCCAAGCGAGTTATGTGCATACAGTCCTTGAGGGGGAAGAAAGGAGCAAGACTTGGTGACACGATCATTGGATCTGTCAAGGAAGCACAGCCTCGTGGCAAGGTCAAGAAGGGAGACGTGGTCTACGGAGTCGTCGTCCGTGCTGCCATGAAGCGAGGACGCAACGATGGCAGCGAGATCCAGTTCGACGACAACGCCATCGTCCTTGTGAACAACAAAGGCGAGCTGATCGGCACTCGTGTCTTTGGCCCTGTGCCCCACGAGCTCAGGAAGAAGAAGCATCTCAAGATCCTGGCGCTGGCTGAGCACATCGTCTGAGATCAGCAGGGGCGAAGCTGGAGCTAAACCTACGGTGGTGCCACTCCATTAGGCATTTCTAAGCATGAGCTATTTTATACGGTAACTTTAGCTAGTTATACTTGTAGGAAACCTTTCTTTACCCTGGTGCCATGGCACCACCCTAGCATAACCTGGCGTCGCCAACTCGCCACTGCTGAGATGGCTGCTCACGTAGGTTACCTGCCTGTTAGTTCTGCCGCGTGAGATGGATATGGTACTGTTTCCCTTCAAGAATTTTGCGGGGGATGTTTTAGTTCTCTCTTGATGTTAGTCTATTCCTCCGTTGGTTTGCCATTAGTGTATTCAATAATGTACCCTGAAAAGAGTATGAACCATTTGAAACTATGGTGAGCCTGGCATTTTGGACCTCCATTTATATAACATATTAATATTATTATTCCATTTGGATGACCAACACGTTCGTATTGGCCATGTGTCTCACTGCAGGTGGACATGCTGTCTCTTTCTTTGTATTGTTGCCAGGAAACGTTCAGTTCATACTTTACATAGCACCTGCATGATCAGTTGAAGGATATTTGTATTGAGGGCTGGTGATAGAAGATAATGGTACTTGACAAAGTAAAGCTTCTTAAGGAATTAATTTTCGGAACCAGGGTGTAGTAATGCTCCAAGCTAACCTGCTGTGTCATAATGCTGTGATTTTGCCGTCATATACCATTTATTCAGTCATTAACTTCTGGTAGTCATTTTATTGGAGCTTCGCTGTCTCGTCTCTTAACAGTTTATGGCACCAAATCACCATATAATTGGTTATTCTGTTATTTTCAAATTGAAGTTAGAAGTGCTGTTCAGCTGTTTCTGTGTTCCGCCATGTTTAGGACACCGGACTGCGAGGACAGACATCTCAGGCGTATGTACGATCAGCGTTAGTGGTTCTGCAGCCAAGATAACCTTCTTCTGGATACTTTTCAAGACTCGCTGTTCAATTTGAATGCACAATATATTTCAGTCAAATCTCCAATGCATTCAGTTTTTCCGAAAGAACTGAACGTATTAATTTGAAATATAAAGTTTTCAGCTGAATAGTGCTACAGCGTTTACATTTTAGTGCTGAAATGAGAGGATCACACAAGCTCAAGAAAGAATTTGCAGGATGCCGACGAACTTGGAATCGAAGTGCCATCCCCGACAGATGAATGTTCTGTACCATCCCCGATAGATGAATCTTCTATCCATTTATTACGAAATATAAATATGAGTACTGACAATATTGGATAAAATTAAGTGAACACTTGCTAAATCGTGACAAATTTTGCGTGGCTGCCCCCGTTTTAAGGCTGGAAGGCAGTCAAAACGAATTAAGATTCGATCATCTTTCGCTCCAAGAAAATATCTGCACAGAGGTGCCGGAAACGCACACGCAATTTCTCCTTATCAAAACTAGCCCCTCACCGCTCACACGCACTTTGCAAAAGCGTGCGTCAGATGCAATATAAGTTTCCAATAATTGCAACTTAGTCCTCCCCCTCCCTCCTCTCCCTAAAACCTTCGTCGCCCGTCTTTCTATTCCCCTCCCGCACGAACGCCGCCAGCTCCGGCGAGCCGCCGCCGCCTCCTCCACCGCCGCAGCTGACCGACGGGTCGCCGGAGCCCTACTGATCCCGCGCCGTACCTCGCTGCCTCCTCTAGGGATGGCGACCTCCGCGCTGCTCCGAGCGCTCAGGCGGCCCTCGTCCGAAGCCGCGCTGCGATTGGTGAGTAGAGTTGATGCTCTTAGCTTTTTCGGTAATCTGGTATTTCTCGCGGGTCTAGCTCTGTTTTGCTGTTGGTTCCTAGAAGAGGTTTAGGAGCGGGGGTGCAGCAATGAGTAAAGGTCTCGAGGTATTCTGAAATAACATATGAACATTTTGCCCACTTCTGATGTCAAAGTATTTGTGGTAGCCGATGGGCATTTGCTCCCTTCTGTTTAGGAATAGACATCGACATGGGTTTAAGCTGTTGGGGAGGTATGCGATGTAACTTTTCCATTGGGGGAGTTTGTTTGCCCTTGCAGTTTCATATAAGAAAATGTTACATTTGCTTGCTGTGCCAGTGCCAAAGTTGCTTCTTTTGTTAAATTATCATTCTGTGGATCATTCTAAAGGTTGCACGAGGCAGATGATAACTTATTTTTCACCCTTGGTCAGCATTGGAATGCTTGTTTACAGTAGCTTGCAACCAAACAATATTGTTCTGTAGTGTTGATTGACAGTTTTTTCAATTGGTATGCTTCACAAAAGGAGGTTATCTGGGTCTCTTAATTATGTGACCTAACCAGCATTGGACTCTGCGAGAGTCTGATTTATTATACACCTTTTTAACCCTTGTCACTTCATACATTGTTTAATGCATTTTACTGATTGGCATATATTGTGGTTGCATGGTGTAGGCAATGAGTGCCAATGGGCAAACAGCTACTGGATATAGGCATTTGAATAACAGGAATCTGAGTGTATTCAATGAATTTTCAAAGCAACTAAAGGGTGAGGCTAAGAGGTATGTGTTACTTTTGAAGTTCCAAATACACCACCATGGAAACCCAAAGACATGAAATAAAAAAAATTGAGTGCGGCAGCCTTGTAGGAACTGAGTATTTCTTGACGTATTCCTCCTCTGGCCATTACTAATAGATCTTTTTTTATTGGCGACTATGCCTATCTTCATTTCATTTATTGTGATTCTTTTTGTTGCAGTAATCCTGAATTCCAGAAAACTGTGAAGGAGTTCAGCGAGAAACTTGGTGTGGTAAAGGAAGATCTCAAAGTAAGGTATAAATTGGTAGAAGTACCACACTATTATGAGTCTTTTGCATATAAGGTGCATTAGGATATGCTTTGGATGAAAGAAGTGAAAAAAATGGAGACATTAAAAGATTGCCTTGTGCAGAACTAAGAAAACGACCGAGACAATTTACAAGAGTGTCGATGATGTTTGGACTGAAGCTGAGGAAACATCTAAAAAGGTAAGTCAGGCACGGTGTTTGTAAAGTGTGATTGTCCAATATAGACAGATGTGTCCTATTCATTTCTCTTTTTTTTATTACAAGAATTTATGGTTGTTTTCTCATTTTGCAGGTTTCTGCAAATATCAAAGAAAAAGTGTCTGCTGCTAAAGAAGAGGTAAGTGATGGACTGAGGTCACTTTGATATGGTATGAATTGTGAGTTTCCTCAAATATGTTTTCTTTGCCTTGATCGAATTGGTGACAGGTAAAGGAAAGTTTTGGGCTAGGAAAAGAAGAGACTTCAGGTTGTAAGGATGGTTCGCCTGAAGCTTCAAAACATGATAGTGCTGAGGCATCAGCGCATGCAGATGGCTCATCCAACTATGGCATGAGCGGCCATACATTGTTCACTAAATTGAAATCGACAATTTCATCTGCTGCACCAGCAGTATCTGGTGCATTTGCAAAGTTGAAGGACACAAGAGTCTCAACATTAGCTAAGCAGGGATATGAAATTGTCAAAGATGAATTAAGCTCTACCTCTGGTAGAAAGAAAAAACATCCTAGGCACGCTTCTGCTGCACCAGTGGAAAAGAGTACAAGAACTGATTTAGTTATTGTACCAACAAAGAAGTCGGTGTTAAGTGAAAAATGGGAAGCGCTTAAGAATAAGGTATTTCAAGAGGAATCGATCTTTCCTCCTATTCTTCACAATATTCCCCTATCCTAAATACCTTTTTTTCTCTCTATAAGATGCGAGGTCATCCAGTCTATAAGAGAGTGAATGAATACACCAAGCCTGTTGTAACCATTGGACAAGAGGTACCGTCACATTGATCTGCAGTTGTGTTTGATGAAGCTTGTCAAATATACTCCCTCCCTCCCTCCCTCCCTCCCTCCCTCTTCGTGATTTCCATGTTTTCCATTCGCAAATGCAGGTAGCAGAGGATGTCCGAGAAAGATGGGAAACTAGTGACAATCCAGTAGTTCAGAAAATTCAAGAGTATGGCGCACTCCATTCTTTGTGCTATCTGGTTACAGAATATAATGGATTCAGTCTGAACTATGCTTCTATTTATTTCAGTTTGCACTTAGGACAGTAGTTTTTGTGTCTTGAAAACACCAAGTACAGTGATTGCCTTGTGCATTCATATTTATCGATTTGTTTGTCAGTTCATATTGCTATTTACACGTGTATGGGTGAAAATAATTTCAGTAATCGCTTTTTCTCCATTGCAAACCACTAGAAATAATTCTCTATTTTCTTTGGTCATATTCAATGATTTTGCCGCTGACACCCTTTTGATTTGCCTCTGTTCTTTTCTTGTAGTTGGAATGAATCCGTTTTTGAAGAAACCACAACTGCAATTACATTCAAGGAAATCCGGCAACGAGACCCGTAAGGCGTGTAACTTAACTTTGAACAACTCAGGAGGTCGCTGAATCATATTTTACAATTTTGTGCACAGATCGTTTTCCCTGCCTGATTTTGTTGCTGATGTTCAAGAAATGATCAAACCTGTTCTCACTGCATATTCAAAGGTAACCCTTCTGTTGCTAAGAATAATTCTCTAGAAATATATATAGTAATTTGTTGTGATTATGAAACTAACGACCGAATAAATATATTAGTAAAGTTCAAAGAGATACTAAGACTCCTAAGATACATTAAAGTTTGTAATACAACCATCAGTAGACATTTTTAGTATTCTTGGCATCTTACAATAACATATGATGGTTTCAGGGTGATTTGGAGACTTTAAAAAAGTTTTGCACCACACATGTTATTGAGCGCTGCAAAGGAGAGAGACAAGCTTATGCGTCACAGGGGATGTTTTTTGATCACAAAGTAGGCCATTGTTGATCCATGAACATTCCTCTTCCCCAGTCCCCACATATTATTTGGATTTAGTATTGAAATTCTTGTGAACCTAGCATTATGTTCTGTAGATTTGTACTTTTGTTCTTGTATGCTTATATTCCATTGCCTTTCCAGATTCTGCACATTTCAGATGCTGATGTATTGGAAACAAAAATGATGGGATCTACACCTATAATTATTGTATATGTAAGTGTAACAGTGTTATGCTGACTTTTCTTTCTTTCTTTCTAATATTAGTTTGGCTTATATTGTGTTTGTTTCCCATATCTATTTCAGTTCCAAACACAGCAGATATACTGTATCCGAGATAAAGAAGGACAAATCACCGAAGGAGGGCAGGTAGGATATTTGTATGGGATATATGTAGCCTGCTCTTATATTTTAAGTTTGTCATGTTTATGTCGAATTGATTATAAGGTAGATCCATTATTTTCTCGGTGACTGAAGTCACTAATGCACACTCCATGCTTGATACAATCTACCTAGTGATGCATTTCTGCCCATTTAGGAACCTCATTTTACAATTTGTTATAAAACCAAAGCAAATCCATGATGTGAACACTCCACTAATTTGGGTAATTAATTATGCTTGCTCTACAAATAATGTAACTAGAGTTGTCCCGGTGAAATGTTTTTATATTGGGCCTATTGGCTGGAAAATGGCAGTAGGACTTGAATCTGACTGGTGTTGCATGGCTTTACCTTTGTAGTAGTAGAGTATGTTATATTATTATGGCTCAAGCAAGTTATTATAGATGAACAGCTCAGGCTCTTCTCTTCTTTATTGATGTGCGTGGTATAAGACTGAAAGCATACATGCGTGCTGTACCTTTTGAATAGTCATGAATAATAGTTTGCTCTAGTTTTGTTTACAAGCGACATTATACTGCATCCATGTTTACACAAGTTGAGCTAGCCAGCCCAATAAAATGGAACAGAAAGTAGTTGATATTTGTAATAAATGAACTAATAACTCTGTTTCTGGGTTGGAATGTGCTAGGATGTGATTCAAACTGTCTTTTATCAATGGGCCATGCAACTTATGGACAGCGATGAGGTGCCAGAAGAGGAGTCATATTACCCGGTTTGGCGACTGCGTGAGATACAACAAGCTGGCGTCAAAGCTCTCATATAGAGCAGTTCTTTTTTTCTTCTTCTTTTTGATCCGCTCTTTCTTCAGTTGATCAAATGACTACTTTGACTGCTCAACGAGCTACTTGCAAGAACGTTGCCCTTAGAGCAAGCAATTTTCCACAGATTGTTTCTTTTGATGTGTACTGATGGTAGCAATTTCTTCCTATTCTTTTTGCTGGTGCATCTAACGCCTGTATTACTGGTAAAGTCAGCTGTACTTTTCACATGTTGGCTGAAAACGGTTGTAACCACGGTTTTATATTGGTTCCCAAATGGGGGAAAGAAATACATTATGATTATGCCATCCAAATGTTCTTTCTAACCTGCTTCTTGAGCCGGAAGCCTGGAGCTAATCTACGTGGCACCTTGTAATTTGCTGAGATTTCATTGCAGATCCAGCACATTGTGCCGTCTGAAGAGGGTGATGAAGTAGGCAAGGTATCCTATGAGAATCAGGTTCATGTGAGAACTATGAGAACTTCAATCTGGACCATATGATTTTGATCCAATGGGACGTACGAATTCAGGTGGGAGGGTGGATTTGTAAAATCACCGCCCACTTAATAATACTTTTGCAAATTCCCCCTCCCACCTCTCTCTATACGCCTCCCTTGGATCAAGATCATGTGGCCCAGATTGAAGTTCTCATAGTTCTCACACGAACCTGGTTCTCATAGGATACGCTCCCGATGAAGTATGGGCCGGTAAGCTTTGGCGTTAGGCTCTCCGCACTCGGGTTTCTCTATCTGCTTCCTCTAAAAGAAATATTCTGTCCTGGTCATCGAGATTCTTTCCTCTATATCAATTTCTTCCGCACCCATCGTTCCTCTATATCTTCCTTTATCCCAACTACCACATATTTTATTAATCCATCTCTAACTACCATCTCATTTTAACAAACATATTTCTTTATACCATAATCATTTATAATAATTATTCTAAATACAAAAAACTTGTAGGGATCTTTTATAAATATCCAAGACACAGAAAATTTGTATAAAATTACATGATAATACAAGGTCCAATTTGCAAAAATTACTATACTACTCGATCTGCACGGAGCGTCGTTTCTCTCCATCCCCATCCCCATCCCCATCGTTCTCTCCGCCGGTGGCCAGGCCGGCCGGCTCCTCCCTATCCCCTTCGATCCCCTCGCGGCGGCCTCCCAATCTTCTCCCATCAGCTCCTCCCAATCCAGTCTCGACCAGCGGCGGCATGCGGGCGAGCACGTGGCGGCGGCGGCAGTACGCGGCGACGGCGGCCGAGCACGCGGCAACGGTGCGCGGGCAAGCAAGAGGCGGCGGCGACGGCACGCGACGACGGCGACCGGCGGCGGAGCGCTCGAGGAGCAGCAGCACCCACGCGCACTCGAAGGAGCGGAAGATCTCGCGCAGCTCCGCCAGCTGCTCGTCGTCCAGCCGCGCCTGCTGCCGCTGTGCCTGGCTGATAGTGGCGGCCACGGTGCTGCCGGCTCTCCTTCGGCTCCGTTTCTTGCACGCGCGCGAGTTGGGGGTAACGACGGTCGGAGGCCAGTTGGGTGAGTCCCACGTGCCGTAGCGGGACTCCGCTACATCGTTAGAAATAGCGGAAGCCGCGCCTTCCGCTTCCATAGCGGAAGCGTAGCGGAGTCCCGATGCGGGGCAATTTTCGGTACCCGGTTCCTGAAGGAAGAGGTAAAGGAGCCCAGTGCGGGCAGCCTAACCTCCATATTATTCGTGATTACGGAACACAGATATTCAACGGGCAAATATTTCTGGTTAAAAAAGCTTAAGAACTACAATGATTATATATTATATATGCAACTTAAACCGTATTGGTTCAGTGGTTCACACACGGAAAAAGATATGCTAATGATATCGAAACAGCGGTCTCAGGTAGTACCAAAATAGACTACTGTATATCGCTGTTCCCTTCATCGCTCATTTCCGTTCATTCAGCTCAAGATTCATGGAACGCCTGGTATTGATCTGTCACAGGCAAGAGTACTTGCCCTTGTCAGTTGTCATGTACTCCTTCCGTCTCAATTTACTTAGTATTTTGGAAGTGTTTTCTGATGTCTAGATTCACAGAATGTTCAATGAATCTAGACAGACAGGTTGTCCAGATTCAGAGAATGTTCAATGAACCTGGTTCAGAACCAGAATGCCAAGTATTTTGAGACAGATGGAGTATTAGAGTCGTAGACCTTTGCTGTCGCTACTCGCTACTCACTAGCAGCTCCATCAGGTCACTGGCTACCACAAAATGCAGTGAACTTTATTTACTGTAGTAAAAACAAAACCATTTTGTGGTTGCAGCGTTTTTTTTGGTCCCCTGACAGCTGCATCTCTTGGTGTTAGTGGACACTATGATCTACTACCTTGCCTTTGGGTTTTGGTGCATTCGTCGCCATCATGGGTTGGTTGGCATGGGGTCGATTCTGAAATCTATCAGTCCCCTACCGCAGATGATCTGCGTCTCGGGATTTGATCGCTGCCCACTTTTAACCGAATTACAAACTGGTGTGGGCACGAAGAAGCATTTTGTATTTTGTCCGAACCATAAGGCTACAGAGTTGCTCATGCACAAATCACGCCACTTCTCGAACACTGATCTGCCATGGCGAATTCCTCAAGCGTGCCTGGAGAAAACCTCAAGTTCACCACAAAGCCTTGTTGGTCATCACATCAGACGCTGATAAAAGAGAGATAAACCATGTGTCAATCAAAAGTTCCCCGAGTTAATCGCTACTGACGACTGACAAACTACAGCCGTGTACACACTTAGTGGCCTGGCTGTATAGTAGTAGGACGCCGAAACTTTGCATGTCCCTACTACTCCCCTGTTGCAGAAGTGCAGAAGCACAGTTTTGGCTTCGACTCGACACTCGACAGTATCATCATGTATGGCTGATTGCTCTTCACACCAGAACGGTGCTGAAATGCAATGCAATGATCGCGTGCTATGGTCCAAAACCCAAGCCGACCACCCAACAAACATTTCGTGATGTTTCTTGGCTACCCGCGCACCAGCCGATCGCGACAGCAGAGCACTACTGCGTGGTATAGATGACAATACAGACTCTGCATTGCAGAGTAGTCTTCAGTGGTCACCGAAAGCCATGCCGAAAAGTTCAGTGGGCGCAGTGGATTTCTGAGATTTCAACCATGAAGGCGGCTGCGTTTAGGCTCAAGAAAAGAAAAGAAGCATTCGGATTTTGTAGCTGTTGCAGCAAGCGACGCCGGCGACAGTGCTGCTCGGCTGTCCGGCGCCATGCATGAGAGGACACGGACACGAAGGTTCGGGCAGTGGCGTCGTCTGCTGCGGTGCCCCACCTGTCACCAACCACTGCGTACGTGTGCTGCATGCATGCTTAGCGGCACGGGCAGAATCGACGGCCCTCAATCTTGTTGCGACCTGATTGCATAGTTTTTCAGTATCATTATTTGCCTGGGTTCACTTGATGTAAACCAAGGTAAAATACCATGCTTCAATATCTTGTTACCGATCGGATTGATGCAACCTCCAAACTTGTTGTTCCATTGAGAAAGAAAGCGCTCGGTTGCAACAAATATCTAATGACAAGTACAGACTGTACAGTGCCTCGTTTTCTTTTCGGTTTGTCTTTTCGATTCTATTTTTCTTGTCGAGGCCTTTCAGCTCTTTCCAACAGAGATTCAGAGGCCTTTGCAAGCTGCCTGCCTACTTATTATTAGCTTTCTGCAGCTCACGGCTTTGGCCCTGGCTATTTGCTTTTGCAAAAGGCCTATAGGCTATAGACAGAGAGTGCATGTGCATGCACACAGGATTGGCAAGACTGTGCACATAGGTCACAGACACTGTAGCTTCCTGAGAGATTTCTATTCCCACTAGAGAGTGATACTAATTGATTTACTCATATCATTGGTTTCATTATCCTGGTCACATCAACATAAAAACTTCTGCCAGAGAAGGAGAAAGGAAGCAGCCGAGCAGGCTTACCAAAGTCATTTTCCAAGGCTCTGCTGGTTCCTATCACTGCCCACCTTTATAAATGGTCAGGTTGCTCTTTCTTCCTCCAACCTCTCCCAGTCATTGTTGAAAGCTTCTTTCTGGCGCTGAAGTAGTGTGTGTGCCATTGTGTGAGCTTGGTGGTCGCCATGGGGGGCACCTTGGAGTACTTGTCTGGGCTGCTGGGAGGGAGCGGGAGCCATGGCCACAACAAGAAGAAGAGGAAGCAGCTGCAGACGGTGGAGCTCAAGGTCAGGATGGACTGCGAGGGGTGCGAGCTCAAGGTCAAGAGCGCCCTCTCCTCCTTGAAAGGTTCTCACTCTGTGCTCCTCTCTTGATTACTGTTCATACATTTGCATGCTCCAACCAAAAGTGCTGATTGTTTTGCTCTCTGGGTTTTTCATTTATAGACAATCACCTGTGTAGATCTGTAAGAGAATTTTCAGATGTAGTTATTATTAGTCCACTGAAAAGGTTACGTGGAGTGATTTATAATCGGATTATAAGACACCTAAACTTGTTACTGACCCGTTTCTATGACTGAAGTAGTAGCATTATGCCACTGCATACAATTCAGATGTCCAAGCAAGCAAATGAGAACTCTGCAACGCATAATATGAGTGGAAGCTGCCTCTCCATTACTCTGAAATGATTTTTAGCGAACAGTACGTGGCATCAGTTTACTAGTGACATTTTCACTGATTGGGGCCTTGCCTGTAAATTTAGCTCTTTTGCCTCACTGAACGCAAAACAAAAATGCAAGCGTCGTCATCATCATTGCGCTCACAACTTGAAACCAACTATGCTATTTTGGTGTGAAACTTGTAAGCTCACCCAAACATTTCTCAAGGAACGAAACTTGTAGGAAAATACAGAAGAATCACATTTGTTGGGCATTAATCAGAGCAAACTTTTTCTTCGAAAGACCAATCAGAGCAAACTTGAACTGCTGATGAACCAATCATTTGTCTTATGACATGTTCAGGTGTTCAATCTGTGGAAATAAACAGGAAGCAACAGAAGGTGACCGTGATAGGGTATGTGGAGGCCAGCAAGGTGCTCAAGAAGGCGCAATCCACAGGCAAGAAGGCTGAGATCTGGCCCTACGTTCCGTACAACCTGGTGAGTCAGCCATACGTCGCCGGCACCTATGACAAGCGGGCCCCGCCTGGCTACGTGAGGATTGCGGAACCTGGCTACGTGCCCAGCCAGGCCATGAGCAGGCAGGATGACCAGATGACCAACATGTTCAGCGACGAGGACCCAAACTCCTGCTCGATCATGTGAGAAAACAAGTGCAAATATTTGCACCTGCCTAGCATTATTGCACAAAGAATGGAACTGTTGTATGTACAGTGAGTCTTATCTACGAAGGTATCGATCCAGTTTGAATCTAGTGTATCTCGTGAGACTGAAGTGAATCCTATGGCTGATGTTTGAGTGTTTATATTGAGGCTTTTACTTGGTTGTTTGTACTTAAATAATACTCTTGCTTTGTCCTTGAGTGTTCGTTCTGATTAATCCGGTTTTAGCTAGTAAGAATGGAATGTATCTCAGCACCATGAAAATTAAGGGCACTTAATTATCTAATGGGCTTAAGAACCCCTTTGTCTTCCCTTGCATGATCATTTTTGCAGGTTTCATCATAAAGTGTTTATATTCACTGTTATCGTTCCCTCCACGTCTATTAAGGTGCTGGGTTGTGACATACTGGTCCTACTAGTAAGAGATGGAGCATGAGACATGGTCAGCCTGAGGATTTTGGGAGATGTTTAACCTCATGTCCTGAAGGAGTAGACGGCAATGACATGAACTGGACAAAATTGCAACATAGTGGCATACATAGGATAAGCAATTTTGCGACTGCAAATAAGATTGAATGGTTTTACTTGCAAAAAAAAATGGTAATGAAGGAATTAATTGTCCCAACATCTTGCCAATGGCACCATTTTACTGGTGACCATAGTATAGTGGTATCAACTATGCAAGCAACCAAAACAAAACCGAGGAACGCCTTTGGCAATACCAGATTCTCAAATTGAAATAGTTATATATTCAGCTAAAGCATCGATATGTAGCCATACGACCTACTGAAATTTCCACAATATATGGCCCTAACATAAGAAAAACAAACTCTTATTGGTGCTGAATTTACATCAGAATCTTTTCTGACCGCGCCAAAACACAATTGTTGATTAACTAAAACCCTTGTCTAGCGACCTTTCTTCAGGGGGTTCAATCGATGGAGTATGGACACAAATAAGGTGCACAAGAAAGCCCAGCCCACAAGCAAAGAAGGCTACGTCCAGCGCACAGGCAAAGAAGGCTACGCATCCAGCAGCGAGAATATAGGGCCAAACCTATACGTAGCCCGCCCGATAAAAACGATTCGATAGAACAACTTTAAGATTCGTGCTACTTATGCATCCAACGGTCATGCTCTTTTCTTCCTCCTCCAGCCTCCCCGACGGCAACGGCGACGCCGACGAGCCCAGCGAAGCCGGGTTAGCGCGGCGGAGGGCGGCGGCCGCGGATCCGGCGGCGGGAGCCGCCGGAGACGAAGGAGGAGGGCGGGGCGGGGGCGTCTCGCCAGAGAATCTCTTAGTGCGCGGGGTTTGTACCTCCAAAATCACCTCCTTCTCCCTCCGGACTTAGAAAAGGGGCGGCAGGCCGGACCGGCGGTGGGCGTCGCGATGCGGGCTGGCGGGGACGCCGCCGGCCGCGGTGGTGGCCGCCGGCAGTGGGCGGCATAGGGGCGGGGGCATCACTTCTCGCCGGATTAGCGCAGCGGCGGTCGAGAGCGGCGGCGGAGGTGGCGGGGACGCTGCCGGAGCCGGGCAGGAGGTGGAGGCGGCGGGGGCGAACACGGCGACGAGGACGGCGGCGGGGGCGAGCTCGGTCCGGCGCCGGCTGGAGGAAGAAGAAGCCCTGCGGGCCGTGGGCCGACGCGGAGCAGGCCGTGGGCTTGACCTAAACGAAGGATCCCGTCGGACGCCCTTCGGATAGGACGTCCCAGAATATAGCGCTAAATTCTCGCAGAGCCTTGTTATTCCTCAAACAAAAGAATAGATATATTGCACATGAGAAGCTATGCCAGAGGCTTATAGAACGACGACGTTAGTTTTCCTTTGCACGCATTCTTCGCCGCCTCGTACTCTTTTTCATCCTCGAAGTAGGCCGCCGTGTGCCGGTGGTATACCAGAACTTGCCCGCGCGGCCCTCCCGGAACGTGAACCACGGCAACGTCGACATGATAGCGGAGTCCGCGTCCGGCCTTGTGACCACGACCCTGCCTGCAGCAGCGGGTTCTGCAGATGCAGCAGCGCTTGTTGCCGTGGAAGAAGCGGATGCATGCGCACCATGCACCTGCGGCACACCACGCGGTGGCCGCACGTACCGCCCGATCCCCACCCACTCCAGCGCCTCCGTGCACACCACACAGCAGTTCTCACCGTCGTCGTCGTCAGCGGCGGCGTTCGCGGCGTGGACCACGTGGCTGTCGATCTGCTGTGTATCGTCCGTGGGAGATTCGTGGCCCGTGGGGGTGACACGGCTGGACGCGTTGCTGTCGGCGTCGCCGCCGGCGGCCATGACCGTGGACTGAAGATCGATGTCTATGGCGCGGCAGTCAGGGCTTCGGCGGCCGGTGGTGGGGAGGTTGTTGTTGTTGCTCCATACGAACGCGTAGCGTGCCTCTCCTCGGGACGTAGCACGCTCATCGGCTCATGTTTTTATAGGTTTTAGATTTAGTTTGTTTCGTAGGTTTTAGTTTGTTAGACTCAGTTTAGATTTACATTATTTGAAATTTCTGACACAGCAGTCTCTTCTCGTTTTTTTTTTTGAAAGGGAACACAGTTCCATTAACCACTTGTCGAGGCCGACAACCAAGTCACGAATACATCGGGGGAGATTGTCCATTACAGGACTATCCTCGACATGACACTCACAACCGAGTGCAGCTAAGCCATGGGCTACCATATTACATTCACGATAAACATGATTAATTTGAAAGCTAAGAAAATTGAGTTGCACAAGCTCCTTCATCTCTGCTATCAATCCTCCAGCAACTGAACTGGCAAAATCATTGGAATCCATCGCTACTTTGACTGATAGTGCATCAGTCTCTAATATCACCCTGCCAGCTCCCAGGTCAATGGCGGCTTGTACACCTTGTAAACAAGCTATTACTTCAGCTTGAAACGGATTTAACAGGTGCTCAAGCTTTCCTCTTCCTACTGATATGACATCTCCATCACAATCTCTAATCACATATCTCCAACCTCCACTCTTCGTCGTTTCTTTAAACGCTGCATCACAATTTATTTCAGTATATCCTCCGGTGGTTTCGACCAACATTGCACTCGCCGAGCATTCACTTGCTTTGTTTTCTGAAAATACCTCATAATTTCAGCTGCATATATATTAATGCCAACAGCTATCTCCGCCGCCTCTCTCCTTGTTTCACCTTCTCTAACGCGATTGCGTTCTGTCCACCAAGTTCACAACAAAACAGAAAGTCCCTTCTCGTTGGTGATGATGATCGCGTGAGACACGAGACCTTCATTCTCGATCGGTTAAATTGAACGTTCTTTAGGAAAGCACTGGCAACGGATGTACTTGATCCTTCCATCTGTTCTTCTAATCACGCATCATCATCGTTATTAAAAAGAATAGAGAGAACAACACGTAACTGAACCGACCGATATACGGTAGATATGCTATTGTGTTAATTATCGTGCAAAATTTAAAGCTTCAAATTCAACTTGTACAGCAAAAAAATTACAAAAAAAGACAAATCACAATAGAAAGTATATTGCACCAACCTGAAATTGTTTGAGAGAGTAAATTGAGCCATAATTTTGCTCAAGGGGTAAAACAGATAAAGTAAATTCTTCGGGTGACTAAAATGAAAATTTTCTTTTTAGAAAAAAAAACATGAATATTGCACACCATAGTTGAGCCCTATTGCCATATATACGTACTGGACCATGCTATATGGACACAAATCCTCCATGTTCAGCTTCATTTTCTCTTAGCGTTCTTTTTCTTCTTGAGCTCATCTTGCCTTTTCTTCTCTTTCCCCTCCTCCTCCCGCTTCCTCTTCGCCTCGGCCTCCCGCTTCTTCCTCTCCTTCTCCTTCTCAGCTCGCAACCTCTTCTCTTCTTCCTCTCTCCTCATCTTCTCCCTCTCCTTTCTCACATCTTCTTCTAACCTCTTCTTCTTCTCCTTCCCCTTGTCGGCCGCCTTGGCGTTCCTCTCTGCCCTCGCTTGCTTCGCCATCCTCATCCTCCTGCCCTCCTCCATCTCGTAGGCAGCCAGGTTCCTCCGAATGCGGAAACATGGCATCTTCTCCTCCTCTTCCTTCTTCCTCCTCAACTCTTCCTCCCTGCGGCGCTCCTCGGCGCGCCGTTGCCGGCTAATCGAAAAGCACATGATTATGATCAAGTAGTGGTGGTCCTTGGTGGTAAGTGGTAACTTCTACGAAGAATTAATGATCGAGCTTGGTACTGTGCTTATCGACCATCTTGTAATGCACATACGCAAGTTATAGTTCGTTGGTTAAATATGCCGTCTCTCGATCAGACTTTAGAGTCATGGAGCTCGTTGGTACTTCGATGGTGTCGCCTGGATCAAGTGCTTGGCAGATAGCGGGCTGGCCGGCCGGCTGTTGACTAGGTAGCTTGTACAATTTTTTCTACTCGTGCAAGTGCAGATGCACAGTCATGCGCGTCAATAACTGAACTTTTCTGAATGAAATACGCTTAACTGAAATACCTAATTATAGTTCTACCCTGTTGTTCAGCATCGTCTCATGTAGGAACATCTTACCCTATACTTGCTTAAATTAAACTAAGAAATCGCTACAACGATCGTCATGTCTTTTTCATCTTTTTATCATGTTTTGCCTCGTATCACAAATATCGTCAGTTGACCGAGTTTTTGTTCAAACCTTTTTCTGCCGTTCTCTGTTCTTTCTGAATCTTTTTCTGGTGCACTTTGCCTCCTATGAGGAAATATCTACCTACTCCCTCCGTTTTTAATTATATGACACCGTTGACTTTTTTCGTTACTTTGACCGTTCGTCTTATTTATAAATATTTATGCAAATAGCTAAATATATAAGTTAAACTTGAGTGTTTTTTATGATAGATCCAACAATATACATTTTACGTTAAGAAACTAATTATTTTCACATATATTGTTGGTCAAAGTTCTATTAAAAAGTCAACGGTGTCAAATAATTAAAAACGGAGTATATGCTACCAATAGAAATCGAAGGCTCATTATTACATTTTGTCCCTCACAAAGTTTTCACGGATGGCATTGCTAGGGGTGGGCATTCGGTTAATCCGGTTAATTCGGTTGAGAGAAACTTCGGTTAATGAAAAATGATAACCGATTTAGAACCGAGAAAATGCTTAACCGCACAATTTGGTTGCGGTTAATTCGGTTCGATTATGCAGTTAACCGCATTAACCGCACAACAGTACATATTCCACTATATTGAATAAATTTATGCACCAAATGAAATAAAATATAGACTAATGCGTCGCCGATGGTAATGGCGATGTACCGGTGGTCGTCGAATGAAGTGTGTGGAGAGGATGGAGTTGAGAGAGGGCCAGGTTGGAATGAGTTAGGACCGAAAATCCTTGAGATCTACTAGGTTGAAATGATAATATCGGTTAATTCGGTTAGTTCGGTTAATCGGATTAATAACCGTAATTTTTGCGGTTAACCGTAATTGTCAAAAATGATAACCGCAATTTTTACGGTTAACTGTACTAGCTAAAAATCTTAGGTAATTCGATGCGGTTAATTCGGTCAATCGGTTTTGCGGTTAACCGCGCCCACCCCTATGCATTGCAACACAGACACAATGCTGTTGTTTGGTACTATTGGCTAGTTCAAGTGGTCGCAATCAGGGTGGCTGTCAATGCAATAGCCAAGACACTGCGTGGTTACACACGTAATGCGTACATTCCACCTGGCTTCTAGAATTTGGCGTCACATGCGGGCATGGGAGCATGGGATAACGGTATGATAGAGCTTTTTTTTTAGATGCGTTATGATAGAGCTATTTCATCAAATAAATCATTTTTTGCAATTTGTTTATAAACTGGATCTCACTATAAATATTTCTAAATATTCAGAACGATGCATATCATTTTTGGAGAAATCAATCATATTTTGTTTCCATCGGGTCGATCTAGGTGTTCGTATTTATCTAGGAGTACAGCTGATATGCAAAGTCATTGGGGAATAATATATTTTTGTGGTGAAATGTTGTAGCTTTTCCCCGAACCTGTCTTCTATGTTTTCTCGATTGGGTTTTATAATGAGTGAGAACATAATTTTCGCACCTTTGCCCCAGAAAAATGCTTTACTCTCAGGCATATGTGAACAGTGTTGCCAGAGTGTCTTATTTGAAAGTAACATGTAATGTTTTTTTTTTCTTGATGTATTGTTTGACCCATCTAAACAGATAGGACCTGCCCCTGCAATTGAAGCAAAATTTTCACATAATCTTAAATGCTCTCCCTATGACACAAGCATATTCTTTTGTGCGTCCAACTCGCGTTGTTTCTTTCATTATCCACATAAGTTTCTACAAATGATAAAAATACAGTGCACAGTTGGAAGATTTATCTTTCTTGTCAATCCACTTTGAGCATTTGAAAATACTAATTGCATGGTCTGCACCCGACCGGTTATTGAAACTATATTTTTTCGAAATAACATTGATTATTATATATTCAAATGGGAATTTTGCCTCCGTTGGTTCAGCGGATTACGTGGCTCCATCACACTGGCATAATACAAGTGGTCCACATATTGACCAAATCGATAATAATTTTCTGATGATAAAAGCGGCCCTCAACGATCGATCTTAGCTGGGATCTGACACGAGATCGAGAACGCTGTACAAGATAATATAAGGGGACCAACGACCAAAAGTTTGATTTTTGGGCAATACTTAATTTATCGCCCAGATGCTGAAAGCATGTGCAGCTGCAGCCTGGAAGTTGGATGGCACGCATTCGATCATGGCTCCCCTCAAATCCTTGCACGCAAAAGTACACCGAAGTTTGGGTAGCTGTCGCATGGGCAAGCGCAACTGCATCGGGATAAAACGGAAGCTTCGTATGCTGTATGCCTGTATGCAGCTACGAAATCACATGAATTTCAACTCGAAATGTACGTGCAGCTGCAGCCTGTCACATTTCAAACCTCCCCAAAAAACAAACAAACGAATTTGAACTCGGGATCGCACGGCTTCCAAGGCAAAGCCTCCCCAACGTTCAAGTCAAAAGATGAAAGAAAATGTCAAATGGCAACGCAGCCCACTGATGATAAACAAACCACGCCAACGAACCGGCAATCTACTAGTTAATCGAATCCCTTGTGCGCGCGCCGGCGATAACGATAGTTTCCCGAGAATATCTCTCTGGCCACGGCGCGTCGTCCGCCACCTTTAAAACCGCCACCACCCCAATCCACCAGAGTTGCAGTTCCATCATCATCCAAGCCTTCTTCCACCGCTCTCTCGCCGCGTTCACATCTTGCCATGGCGCGCCTCGCCGCATCCCTCGCCGCCGTCGCGGTGGCCGTCCTCGCGCTGGCGTCCTGCGCGGCGTCGCAGCGGGCCCACGCTCCCGCGCCGGCGCCGGGGCCAGCCGGGCCGGACTGCAGCTCGGCGGTGTCGAGCCTGATCGGGTGCGCGACGTACGTGATGCCCGGGAGCACGCAGAGCAAGCCGCCCAAGGAATGCTGCGACGGCGTCAAGAACGCGATCAAGAGCCCCGCCGCCGTGCAGTGCCTCTGTGCCGCGCTGGGCAAGGACTACGGCATCCCGATCAACATGACCCGCGCCGCGGGCCTGCCCGCCGCGTGCGGCGGTAACCCGGCCGCGTTCAGCAAGTGCAACAGTAAGTAGTTTTCACTTTTTTTCACCGCCAGATCTTCTGCTCCTTCGGGTTGTTTTTTTTATGTTTTCTGGAACAAGAGCAGTTTTGTGGGAAAAAAAAATCTTCCTTAAGTTTTAATAATTCTCTACTTATTGTATCGCTCTTCATTTTTGTTGCAATTTTACCTTTTGGTTTAATTTTGTTTTTTTTTCGCTCTTCTTGCAGTCAAACTGCCCGGTGGCGCCCCTACTGAAGGTATACAGATGCTCCTTTTTTACTCTGTTTCTTGTATCGTATTTTGCAAGACGGTGCATTCACCTTGGATTGTTCTTGTCGATCTACTTTGCAAATCGTGCTTAACAGACTCTCGAATTAATCGTGCTTAGTAACAAGTAACGGTAGCGTTTATTTACTTCTAGATCATCATGCTAGAAACTTTAACGATCCTGAACTTCTTCTTTTTTTCTCGTTTTGTTTTGATAGTAATCTGGAAGTGAAAATCTAATTTCTACTTGAGGTTAGCAGGATAAGGCAAAGACCTGTAATCTGAAACATTACTAGGCCAAATGCACGCGAGATAGCGAGATGTGTGCATGGCACGTTTCGTCTTGGTGCGCCAGGTGTTACGAGTCTTTCCTACTAAGTACTACTTTATTGCCGTCATAGTTAGCAGTCAATTTTGTTATCCATCATTGTTCTTTTTGCATCAAATCTTGACCAAATCACTATCAGTGCTGAATGATGTGAAGTGCCAATTGCAATCACCATCAGTTGAGAGCAAGTGCCGCTCTAAATAAAGTGATTTGCGTCTGTTTCTGTTCTGGGCATCACGTCATGCCAACCGATGAACAAGCATCATCTCTGTGCTCTGAACGCTCTCTGAATTATGCATCTGAAACTTATTAACTGAAGAAAAGTTATGTGCTGATGATGTACTGACCTTAAGAATTGGTTACCGTCAGTTGTCTGAACTCCTATGCTCTTCCCTGTTGCAGCGCCCGCTCCATCTTCTGGATCGACACCGGTCGCCAGCAGCCCAAGTCCATCGAAGTCGGCGGCAACCCGATCGCCCATCTCAGCCATGGCCGTCGTAGCCGCCGTGGCTGCGCCCCTGCTTTCTTACTACTACCTCTGAAGATCTGCGAGATGATTTGACGATTTCGTTCATGAGTTGTTATGAATCTATCTATGATATGTATGCTTGCGTGCCCTGATTCAGTGACTTGTATTGGGAGAGACATTTTCTGCTAGTGTTCGTTTTGGCTGTGCTTATTATTTGCCTGCTGTCATCTGAAATTCTTCTTGATGCCGAGTGGTTTTATTATAGCAGTCTAATAGTGTCGTGCTGGCCTTGTCTCGTCAGAATGATAAGCAGATAAGAGCGATACAAACCAGTATTATGACAAGCCAAGCTAAAAGATGACATGCAAAGTTAAGCTTGTTTCAACAGAGAAAAGCTAAAACAAAAGAGGCCATGGTACATGGAGACTCAGCAATGCACACGAAATGAACATTTCGTTTCTTTATTTCAAAACAAAGTGTTCATTTCTGAATCTCCAACGCTGCCAATCATTCTTTTTGCTGTTTTTGTACATTCTTTTTTTCCCGCTGCTGGCGTAGACTTTGATCATTAGCCATCTACTAGTTGAAGCGTTTGACCGGGCCAGGTGTTGAAGCCCAATTGTTTCCGGCCTTGCTAGTGGCACTTGCTATAGACTTTGTCTGGCTTGCCAGCCCAGTGGCTGAGTCGCAACAGTATTCTTCCTCCCAGGAGTAATAAAACAGCATCAGTATCTCCAGCATCGATATGTAGTAAATTTTTAGCATTTGGGCTACGATTTAATCACCATGCACACCACATGATGGAAAACAGAATTAAAAAAATGAGAAAAAGGAAGAAAAAAAACTATACATTATGAATCCAAGACAGAGGGCAAGGCTGAATTCAGTGACCACTTTACCAAGACAAGTTCTAAAAAGAGGGATACTAAAACCATGGTCCGCATGCCAGAATCAGTACCAGAATACTAGACAGGCAAACAGCAACGCTACCTATGAATGTCTGAACGTAATTGAACAAAACACATAAGGAAAAGTTATGATAAAAATCATCTCATGTGCATGCAAGAATATCACTGCAGCTGTGCAGAGATAGGATAATCTGTTACCACAATTTTGCACAGGACTGAACACACATTTCCACATATTCTGTACCCAAATTCAGTAACTACTACTAGAGTCTATACGAAAACAAAACAGAGTCTCTTGTCATGTCAATTCTAATAAACAGTAAAATTACCTAACCATGAAAATGCTAAAAACAACTCAATACAATCTTCCAGTTATCTACCGAAGACTGCAGAAATGCATTCTGAGACTGAAATGCTATCACACTGTTCTATCTGTACTAAAAATCAAGGTGGTCTGAAACTGAATTATACTCTAACACATAAACAAACCAAGATCCCTATACATTACACCCCAGATGATAATTAGGAGAAAAGGTTTAGTAGCAACAGTTTGCAATCGAATCTGTTGTAGAGAAAAAAGGCCTCCTTGTATCATCATGACCCAACTTGACAATCGGTGCAACGTACCAGATTCAGATACAGAGACACAACTTTCCTATTATTACACTGACTGTAATTAAACCAACTATTGGATTTTGGAAGACTCTAGTACACTTCATTAGTCTGAATACACACATATATGCATACAACATATGGGCTCTTGGACCCTATACTCACACAGCCCAACACTCCCCCTCAAGATGGAGAATATATATCTATCATTCCCATCTTGTTACATGCTAGATCACATTGTTTCACTTCTAAACCTTTAGTCAAACAGTCAGCTACTTGATTGCTTGAATTTACATAAGATAAATCTAATATAGCATTGTCTAACTTCTCCTTGATGAAGAAACGATCGATCTCCACATATTTTGTTCTTTGGGGTTTAACTGAATTATTAGCTATATTAATAGCTGATTTGTTATCACGCAAAAGCTTCAAATGGCCCTTTCTTAGAACATTTAACTCCGATAGGACACCTCTTAACCAAAGCATCTCACAGACTGCAAGTGCTATGGCTCTATATTCTGCTTCAGCGGTTGAACGAGATACGACCGATTGTTTCTTGCTTCTCCATGATATCAAGTTTCCTCCAACAAAGACACAATAGCCTGAAGTTGATCTTCTATCATCAAGACAACTAGCCCAATCAGCATCACAATAACCCTCTATATTCAGGTGGCCATGGCTCTTGAACATGAGTCCTTTTCCTGGACTACCCTTTAAATATCGCAGTATCCGATAAACAACATCTAGATCTAGATGTCCACTTCTGGGATCATGCATGTACCTGCTCACAACACTCACTGCATAAGAGATATCGGGTCTGGTATGACATAAATAGATAAGTCGCCCAACAAGCCTCTGATAACTCTCCTTGTTCATTGGATCACCTGATTCGGCACATAGCTTATGGTTCGGATCAATAGGTGTAGATGCAGGTCGGCATCCAAGCATGCCTGTCTCTGTGAGCAAGTCTAGAACATACTTTCTCTGTGAGAGAACTATTCCCTTTGGAGATCGAGCAATCTCAATACCAAGAAAGTACCTAAGTGTACCAAGGTCTTTCACCTCGAATTCCTTGCTCAAATTTTCTTTTAGACGTTTGATCTCCATGTTGTCATCACCAGTTATGATGATATCATCCACATAAACAGCCAACACTGTGATTTTGCGCCCGATATGTCTATAGAATACAGTATGATCTCCATTGCACTGCTTGTATTCCATAGCACACAGTGCACGTTTAAACTTATCAAACCATGCACGTGGAGACTGTTTGAGACCATATAAAGACTTTCTCAGTCTATGTGACATCCCGGCCTAAGGCTTAATAGGATTGATAGAATACTCATATCAACAAGTTGCAATTTCTTTTCCGGAAGCTCATCTCGAAAGAACTCCGAGGTTAAGCGTGCTTGGCCTGGAGCGATGGGTGACCGACCGGGAAGTTCTTCCCGGGTGCGCACGAGTGAGGACAAAGTGCGCAGAAAAGACATGTGTTGGTCTGTGAGGATAGTCTTGATTCCTAGAGAGCTGCCAGGCGTGCGGGCCCGGCCTCGAGGAGGCGGGACATTACAAGTGGTATCAGAGCCGACCCTTGCGGTTTCACGGGCGCGTGTGGGCGCAGTTGCGCAGGCATGGTGCGCATGGCTGGTGTGGGCCCAGAGTGGTCACACAGCATGGCACATGCGCTGGCACTGGACACATGGACGTGGCCAAGAGGGGACGTTCCTGAATTGGGGTTGATCGACGAGGACGTCGATCTTCTAAGGGGGTGAGTATGTGACATCCTGGCCCAAGGCTTAATAGGATTGATAGAATACTCATATCAACAAGTTGCAATTTCTTTTCCGGAAGCTCATCTCGAAAGAACTCCTCTCGAAAGAACTCCGAGGTTAAGCGTGCTTGGCCTGGAGCGATGGGTGACCGACCGGGAAGTTCTTCCCGGGTGCGCACGAGTGAGGACAAAGTGCGCAGAAAAGACATGTGTTGGTCTGTGAGGATAGTCTTGATTCCTAGAGAGCTGCCAGGCGTGCGGGCCCGGCCTCGAGGAGGCGGGACGTTACAGTCTACATACCTTACCAACTGCATCAGGTTTCGAAAAACCAGATGGAATTTCCATATACACTTCTTCTTGGAGATCACCATGTAAGAAGGCATTTTTTACATCTAGCTGATATAAGGGCCATCCAAAATTTGCCGCACAAGACATCAAAACTCTCACTGAACTCATCCTCGCCACCGGTGCAAATGTCTCATCATAGTCAATGCCATATGTCTGACTGTATCACCTTGCAACCAGTCGAGCTTTGTATCTTTCCACCTTACCTTCAGGTGTTTGCTTTACAGTGAAAACCCACTTACAACTGACAGGTTTCTTACCCATCGGTAATTGCACAAGATCCTATGTTTTATTTTTTTTGAGTGCTCTCAACTCTTCCAACATAGCTTCACGCCATTTAGGATCTTGTTTTGCTTCTTTCTAGTCTTTAGGAATAACAACAGATTGTAGTGATGCCACAAATGCTTTATATGCAGGAGATAAGGATGCATAAGAGACGTAATTGCTAATATCATTCTCAAATCCGTACCTTGGTGGAGGAACTCCAGTCTTGACTCGTGCATCTTTTCGCAATGCAATGGGCAGATCAACTGAAGAGGAGTCATTGACCTCAATCTCAGATGTTGATGAGACATCAACAATTTCTGAGTCATTACAAGGCACTAAAGTTGAGGAACATTGTTCCGTAATTGGTGCCGGAACCGCCTCTGTAGCTTGTGTCTGAGATCTGACATTTTTCCTTGGGAAAATATCTTATATGCCATTGGTTAAATTTCTAATCCCGGATCCGCCATCGCTTAAACTCTAATCCCATATATGCCAGCGTTGCTAAAATTTTATCCCTTTCATGCCATGGATGACCTTTTTCTGCTAGTTTTACCTAACCAATATGTTAAAATGACTTGTTTGCCCTTGGCTTCATCCATTGTACTTTCTTCTTCCTGCCTACTGCCTCCTCGCACGACAGCGCGGCGCCATCGCCATGAGTCTCCTCTGACATGTGCGCGCATGCCTCCAACTGTCGGCTCCTACCGCCAATTCGCACAGTAGCAACGCGCAGCGGGACGCAACAGCGGAGACATCGGGCAGCACACCCTCAATCGCCCCAATCGCGCGCGGCAATCACGGCAGGGCGCGTGACGGCAGATGGAGCACGGCGGCGGCGCGGCCTGCGATGATGGATGGAGCACGGCAGATGGTGTACTGGCAGTACTGCGGTGGTAGTGCGAGAAAGTCCTGCGGCGCGGCGCGTGATGGCCACGGCAGAGCGAGACAACCTTGCTGCGCGGCGCGTGACGATGCGAGCAGCTAGCCAAGTCAGATCAGCCGAGTAAAATTGCTCATCCGCTGCAGCAGCTCCACGAGGATTTATTAGACGGGGGATTTCATCGGAATTGTCCTGAGTAGAGCTGCTCATCTGCGCCATGACGTTTAGGAAGAAGAGCGTGAGAGACAGGGAGAGATGCATCTGTGCATACCCAGGAGGAGAGGCCGTGCCTGCCTGAGACATGGCCCCGTCAGCACACGGGGGCACTTTTGTCTTTTTGAAATTTTATTCATCGTTGAAGCTAACAGAATGGACGGTCATGGCATATAAGAGATAAAATTTTAGCAACGCTGGCATATATAGGATTAGAGTTTAAGCGATGGCGGATCCGGGATTAGAAATTTAACCAATGGCATATAAGGGATTTTCCCTTTTTCCTTGTATATACCTGCGATACATTTTTGTGTTATCATCTCTCACATGCTGACGAATTTTCCTGAGAAGATGTTGAACCACTCACTACTTCAACCTTCTTTGATTGAGGAACCGAACCCCCAATCACTGCTTACATCTTGCTCAGTTGTTGTTGTTGATCACTTGATTCATCCTGCATGTCACCATTCTCCCCCTCTCGACTAACATCATCCATGCTAGGCGAGTTAAGATCAGTGAACAAAGAACTCAAATCTGTCCTTTCTCCATAAAAAGGACCAAACTCCCTGAATGTCACATCCATACTGACAAACAAACGTCTTTCTGTAGAGCACCAATATTTGTAGCCCTTTTGACTTGACGAATAACCCACAAATATGCATTTAACAGCTCGAGGATCCAACTTACCAACTGAAGGCCTATGGTCCCTCACAAAGCAAATGCACCCAAATACTTTAGGTGGAACAACAAAATCATTCACTCCTCGTAACACCTCATAAGGAGTTTTCCACCCAAGCAATCTTGAAGGCGTGCGATTGATCAAATAAACAGATGTCAACACCGCTTCGCTCCACAAGAACTTTGGCACGTTCATAGTATACATGAGTGAACGTGCAACCTCTAAAATATGGCGATTTTTCCTTTCAGCCACACCATTTTGTGGAGGTGTATCAGGACATGATGTTTGATGCAATATTCCATTGACTGACAAATAACTTTGAAACTCATTATTTGTATACTTTGTTCCATTGTCCGTCCTTAATATCTTAACTCGGGCATCATATTGATTCCCAACAAGTGAGCAAAAATCTCTAAAACACTTTAAAACCTCATTCTTCTGCTTCATAAGATATATCCAAGTCACCCGAGAATAGCAATCAATAAATGTTACAAAATACTTCATTCCGCTTATTGAAATAACTGGGCATGTCCACATGTTAGAGTGAATAAGCACAAAAGAGGCTATGCTCCTAAGCCCCCTGCTGCTGACATATATTAATCTTGTATGCTTTCCATATTCACATGCATCGCAAACAAGCTTTCTTTTGTCCACTTTACTCATCATGTCAGGGAATACCTTAGCCATAGTATCAAATGACAAATGTCCCAGTCGGCAATGTTCAAGTATCACCTTAGCCTCCTTTTCACCCATAGCAATTGTCAAAGCAGTTGAAGAGGTATCTTCTCTTCTATCTAAGAACCACAGACCATTACGCCTTATGCCACTTCCGAGCATCCTTCCAGTCTTTCTGTCCTCAATTAAACAATTCTCTCAATCGAGAGTTACACGACAATCCATATGATCCACCAAAGCACTTAAGGATACTAGATTAACAGGAAACGAGGGCACATATAAAACCGATGATAATGTAATTAATGGAGTGCATTGGACCGTACCAACACCTTTAATAGGTTGTGCGGTTCCATCTGCAGTTTGAATAGTTTCTTTGCATAAAGGAGGAAATGGAGTATATGATGCAAACTTACTTGATGTCCCCGTGACATGTTTCGATGCCCCTAAATCTAGTATCCAGTTTGCACGAAAAGTGTCCATACTAGGGCGAGCAAGGTTTACAAGATTACCAAGTAGGGTAGATGTCTCTGTACTCCTCGGCAAACCATTCGGTTCATTAGACTGACTCCAACCCATGCCCTATTAGGCATCCTATATGCAAAATGGGTCTTTAAACCCTGAAAACATATCTCCAACCGGCTACCCAAAGCAGGACCATTTTTTGGGCGACCACCAGCTCGCACCCCACAAATGGATTCTCTCCGAGCCGTTCACCCATCGCGCCCGCGACGCCCCGCCAAGCGCCGGCCTCCTCCTCCCCGTCAGGCGCCGTCCCGCCGCCACCCCCTCCTCCTTCTTCCCTGGCGCAGATCTGCTGCACGCCGGGCCCTCCGCCCCCGCCACCCCCTCCTCCTCCCTCCCGAGTCGCCGCACGCCGGGGCCTGCCCACGCCGCCGCGGGCCCGCGCCGCCTCGTCGCGACAGCGCGCCGCTGCGGCCTCGCCGGGGGCCCGCGGCACCTAGTGGCGGCCACGCGCCACCGCGGCCTCGCCGAGGCCCCGCGCGGTGGTGTCGGCGGTCGAGGAGGCTGCTGCCCAGGCGAGCGCGAGGAGGAGGCTACGGCCCAGGCGAGCGCGAGGACGAGGCTGCGGCTGCGTGTGGCGGCAACGGCGTCGGCGTCGGCGGCGGCGGCGGCGGCAGCGGCGCGCGCGCTTGAGCTCGAAGAGGAAGCGGCGTCCCGATTTCGGACTTCCGTTGGAGATCGACAGTTTTGGATCGTGTCCTTCTAGCCGAACGCCTACCCATACACATGTTTTGATGTTGAATTTAGGTAGGTTGGGTTGGAGTCAGTCTTAGGCCCTTCTGAAGCTGACTTTCAGTTCTAAATGCTTGGCCAAAAATATTTGAGCCAATTCGTTGAATTCTTTTTCTGAAAAAATTTCAGCCATCTTCTCAAATAGTTGCTCCATTCTTCTATTCTCCGCCATCATTCAGTTGCTAATGTCAAGGCTGCACAACTCACTCCAATCTCCTCCTGTAAACTGAAATCTCGTATGCACAGCAGCACAACAATTTTCTTCTGAGCTATCCCACTCCTTTTCTTCCCCAAATATGTGCACTGCACCTCGATAAGCTTCAAATCCACCACAAATTAGTTGCTAATGGATGCTCCACTGCACGAATTGAAGCCTCCTGTGCTCACCAACAATTCTTGCCGCAGCTTGCCTCAACGAACTATCTGCTACAGCCCAAATCACAGCAATACGCTTCCTTGCTCTACTGTCGTGCCGCACCTCCACACACTACTAGCAGCAATTAAGACAAGAATAGACCCAAACAGCAATTAAGACAAGAATAGACCCAGATCCCCACGGGATTACCTTCTAGCAGCAGCAGCAAGTTGATCTGAGCTCTACCACAGCACCTCCGCTCCTCCCAATTGCAGCTCCTCCGGCCGCACAACACAGCAAGCCGCCACAGGACCTGCAGCTTCTGTGCACGCTCCTGCCCTTCTCCTCTCTCCAACAACCGCACAGCTCTTCTCCACGCAGGTCTCCGCCAGGAATTTTGCCGCTGCTTGCACAACCGCCTCCAATCGGGTCGCCGCCGTCCTGCGTATAGCACAGACCACCGCCGCCTCACGCCTCCGGCTCTTCTCCACCAGCAGCCAAATCGACTTCTGCACACTCAATCACGAGCTACTAGCTCACCCTCTCTTAGAACGACTTCTGTATACCATATTGGATTTTGGAAGACTCTAGTACACTTCATTAGTCTGGATACAACACATATATGCATACAACACATGTGTTCTTGGGCCCTATACTCACACAGCCCAACACCAACGCATCAGGAAAATTAGGATAAATTTCATGTCAACTGCATGCAAGTAGATAGCTACAGAGATACAACAATTATACTACCACCATTTGCATGGGAATGAACATGCATGACACGCATTGCAGGTTCATACATCCACCTCATGCAAGCAGATCAGAAACCAGAACACTTCCCATCAAGAGCAGAATACACATTCAGCAGAAACATAGCAATTCATGGGTTGGATCAGAAATGGCAGGAAATTCAGAACTCTAAAAAATTGCCAGGAAATTCAGGATATATCATTCACTCGCATCATCCAAGCAGTTCAAAACTTCCACCGCACATTCGAGTCTGTTCATCTTCAGTCGACAGGACGAAACGACAAAAATGCTAAGGCCGAGTATCTATCTGAACCTATCGATCCGTGAC
Organism: Eragrostis curvula; assembly: GCA_007726485.1. Lineage (NCBI taxonomy): Eukaryota > Viridiplantae > Streptophyta > Magnoliopsida > Poales > Poaceae > Eragrostis > Eragrostis curvula. The sequence goes on from CM017442.1 coordinate 5,668,859, forward strand.
AACGCAACTACGAAGCAACCACTAGGACGTCACGTCAGTAAGAAATGAGGCAGTAGAACATAACCGCTTGGCCGAAGCAGATCCAGCGAGATGTCAGCGCCGCGAATGGCTTCGAAGCAAGGCGCTCGACCGGCTCCTACATGTCGCCGTCGTAGAAGGCCCAGGCGTACTGCCTGCGGATCTGCGCCTTCTCCGCCGCGGTCAGGTCGTCGGTGATGTTGAACGTCGTGCGGATCTGCCTCGGGGTCTTCTCCTTGATCATGTTGGCGACCCTCTCGCAGGCGGCGTCGACGAGCCCCTCGAGGCCGAGGTAGTGGGCGGCGATGAGGACGTCGTAGAGGTCGTCCGTGCCGAGGCCGCCGACGAGCTCGCGGTCCTCGTCGTCCACGACCACGACTGCCGCCGCGGGGTTGACGCTGCTGCTGCTGCTGGCGGTGGCCGCGGCGCTGGCGTTCGCGGCGGCGTGCTCGTTGCAGTACTTGACCACCGTGGCGAGGGCCGGGCCGGGGATGTTCTCGAACTGGATGCGGTCGTCGTCGCCGAGCATGCCCATGAGATTCGGCGACACCCGCGCCGCCGCCTCCGACACGACGTACTCCTGACCCTCCCTGCTCACCAGCGTGATCTTCCTCTCGCCCTCGCCGGCCACCACCTCCGCCGCCCACGCCTCCGCCTCCGCCGCCGCCGCCGCCGCCGCCGCGCTCGTCTCTCCCGTCTCCGACGCCATAGCTCTCGCTCGCTCAACGGTGAGCCTCGCTTCGCTGGGCGCTCGCGGTGAGGAGTGGGTGGGGAGGGCACGGCCTGAATGGTGGGGCTGGGCGCAACGGCTTGGGGCGGCGCTGGTTTTAGACACGCGCGTCTCACGGGTTCGGGTCGGCCGGGAAGAGGCGTGCGCTGGCACGCCGTTCCGTTCCTTCTGCAGCAAGCACACGGTCGATCTGGTCTGGGCTGGATGGGTGCGTTTGTTCGTCCTTCTGATGGGCTGAATCGAAACGAGCTCAATTTTCGGGTAGCTGTGGGCTTTTCGTGCTGTGTCGAGGGTCCATGAGAGCGTGAGGACGATTCAAAGAAGAACAACAAGAGGAAGAGGGTTCCAAAAAGAAGATCACTCTGCAGCTGTGCAGAGATGTTTCTCCAAAAAAAAAAAAAAAAAACTGTGCAGAGATAGGATAATCTGTTACCGCCATTTTGCACAGGACAAAACACGCATGACATCCATTTCCACACATTCTGTACCCAAATTCAGTACTAACTACTAACTACTACTCGAGTCTACACGAAAACATAGCAGAGAGTCTCTTGTCATGTCAATTCCAATAAACAGTAAAATAACCATAAAAAATGCTAAAAACAACGCAATAGAATGCATTCTGAGACTGAAATGCTATCACCTTGTTCAATTTGTACTAAAAATCAAGGTGGTCTGAAACTGAATTATACTCAGACACATAAACAAACCAAGATCCCTAGACACCCCATATGATAATTAGGAAAAGAGGTTTAGTTGCAATAGTTTGCAATCGAATCTATTGTAGAGAACAAAGACCTGCTTGTATCATCATGACCCAACTTGACAATCAGTGCAACGTACCAGATTCAGATACATACAGAGGCAAAACTTTCCTATTAGTACACTGACTGTAATTAAACCAACGCATCAGACAAATTAGGATAAATCTCATGGCAACTGCATGCAAGTAGATGGCTACGTACAGAGATAAAGTAATTATACGACCACCATTTGCATGGGAATGAACATGCAAGTAGACTAGCATTGCAGGTTCATACATTCACCTCATCCAAGCAGATCAAAAACCAGAACGCTTCCCATCAAGAGCAGAACACACATTCAGAAGAAACATATCAATTCATGCGTCGGATCAGAAATGGCAGGAAATTCAGAACTCTAAACCTGGTAGGAAATTCAGGATGTGCCATTCACTCGCTTCATCCAAGCAGTTCAAAACTTCCACCGCACATTCGAGTCTGTTCTTCTTCGACAGGACGAAACGACAAAAATGCTAAGGCCGAGTATATATCTGAACCTATCGATCCGTGACAACGCAACTACGAAGCAACGACTAGGACGTCACGTCAGTAAGAAATGAGGCAGTAGAACATAACCGCTTGGCCGAAGCAGATCCAGCGAGATGTCAGCGCCGCGAATGGCTTCGAAGCGAGGCGCTCGACCTGGTCCTACATGTCGCCGTCGTAGAAGGCCCAGGCGTACTGGCGGCGGATCTGCGCCTTCTCCGCCAAAGTGAGGTCGTCGGTGATGTTGAACGTCTCGCGGATCTGCCTCGGGGTGGTCCTCTCCTTGATCATGCTGGCGACCCGCTCGCAGACGGCCTCGACGAGCCCCTCGAGGCCGAAGAAGTGCGCGGCGATGAGGACGTCGTAGAGGTCGTCCGTGCCGAGGTCGCCGACGAGCTCGCGGTCCTCGTCGTCCACCTCCACGACTGCCGCCGCTGGGTTGACGCTGCTGCTGCTGGCCGCGGCGCTTGCGTTGGCGGCGGCGTGCTGGTTGCAGTACTTGACCACCGTGGCGAGGGCCAGGTCGGAGACGTTCTCGAGCGGGATGAGGTCGCCGTCGCCGAGCATGCCCGTGAGGACCGGCGACACCCGCGCCGCCGCCTCCGACACGGCGTACCCCTGACGCCCCTTGCTCAGCAGCATGATCTTCCTCTCGCCCTCGCCGGCCGCCACCTTCGCCGCCTCCGCTGCCGTCGCGCTCGTCTCTCCCGTCTCCGACGCCATAGCTCTCGCTCGCTCGCTCAACGGTGAAAGCCTCGCTTCGCTGGGCGCTCGCGGTGAGGAGTGGGTGGGGAGGGCACGGCCGGAGGAATGGTAGGGAGTGGTCGCAACGGCTTGGGGCGGCGCTGGTTTTATACGCGCGTCTCACGGGCTCGGGTCGGCCGGGAAGAGGCGTGCGCTTGCACGCCGTTCCTTCTGCCGCAAGTACACACACACGGTCGTCTGGTCTGGGCCGGATGGGTGAGTTTGTTCGTCCTTGTAGTGGGCTGAATCGAAATGAGCTCGATTTTCGGGTAGCTGTGGGCTTTTCGTGCTGTGTCGAGTGTCCGAGAGGGCGCTGGCTGCTAGTATCAAGTGTTTTGCTGGGCCAGGTCGTGACAGCCCAAACTTCTCAGTGCTCTTCTTTTTCTTTCGGTGCTCTTCGGCCTGCTTTGCTCTGTTGTGCCTAGCAACAAGAGGACGATTCGAAGAAGAAACAGGCTGGAACCTCAATATAGGGTAAACAGAAATACACTGGGCAGCAGCATCACTAGCATATGTTCCGTGAAGGTTAATGGCTCCGTATTTCTTTGGCACTGGAATAGCGATTTACTCGTCGTGAATGGGGGTACATGTACCGTTAACTCCACATGACCATGTGATGCGTCAACCCAAATAGGAAAGTAGAAATAGCAAATTCTTTATCAAAATATAGAAACTTTTTTTTTTGAGATCTCAAAATATAGAAACTGAGTCCACCATTTCAATTCATGTTACCAGTTATCCTAACTTACCATAACAAAATTATGCTAAAAGCAACTGTATGGACACATAACTCATCTACTGCATCTGGCGTTCCCCTGTTCATCTCATGCTGCAAAGTATACAGGATCATTGGCCATTACGGGGTGAATATCTACTTATCTAGTAAGTGATAGGAGCTAGTTGCAACCGACTGTCGGAAAGAATTAAGAAGAATGGTCCGCATACCGAAATCAGTCACAAAATACTATAAACAGAGATAGAGTAACATTCCTGGTGTTTATCAAATGAAAATGAAAATAGACAAACACAACATTCAGTCTAGGATAAAATACTCACGACATCATCATGCTAGAGTTCAAGACGATCCGCTACAAAAGATAAATTAGTCGTGCAGGCATGCTACCAATGGGGTTGACATAGACATGATATACATTTCAGGATTATACCTTCGATTCACGTCAGTATATCATCAGTACAAACGACGACATCTTTGACGTTCCATTAAGCGTCATCGAACACATTGATTGGGAGTAATTCATTGGATTTATCATAGGTATAGGCACATAATGATATGTTATTCACTAACACCATGTAAGCAATTCAAAACCACGATTTTGGAAAAGCAGTTCAAAACCTTCAGTGCAACTCATAAAGGAAACTCCTGGTATTGTGTGACCATAGTACTGCCAACTGCAAGCAACAGACCAAGGATGACATGCATTTATGCAAGCAGATCGAGAGCACTCCAGAACACATTCAATCAAGGGTGGAAGGATTCACAGACATCCAACACATAGCAATGCAGGTAATAGATCACAAATAACAGTCAATTCAGATACCTCAAACATTCACTTAATAGAAACAGTATCAAGTTTCACCACGCATCCAGTTCTTTATTCAATTGGAAGATCGATTTGGTTGATCGGAACCTATGGATCCGAGATAATGTAACTACGAAACAACCACTAGAACGTCGGCGATAAAAAAGGTAGCAGAACAAACCAACTTGGCCGGCAGATCCAGTGAGATGTTGGCGCAGCAATGGCTAGACGCAAGGTGCTCCTAGTTATCATAGAAGGCCTTGGTGTCTCCCGCGAGGCTGAGCAGGGTCATGGCAATAATGAGCTCGCGGTCCAATTCCTGCAAAATCTCCTCGATCATGTCCATGAGGATGGACAACAACCGCTCCTCCGACATCTTGAACACCCTCCCGTCCGGGCTTATCAGGGTGATCATCTTCCCGCTAGTCTTGAAGGAAGAAGACATCTTTTCGCCGACCACCTCTTTTGGTGCTTCCATTGCCCCCATCTTTTCGTCCTCCACCAACGTCGCTCCCATCTCTGTTCTGGGCATTCCCCAACGCCGTGGCTCTTTTCTCTCTTCCTTCACTGATGTCATCTCTGCCTTGTTTGAGAGGCTGAAATGGAATTGATCGTGGCAGGCAATAGATAAAATGATTAATTTTGAAGCAACTTTGAGTTAATTTGAAGCCACTTACTACCATTTTTTTCCTAACCTGGCGCCTATGGACTCGATTTCAAGGTGGTCTTGTTCGTGCTTCTTCCCCTTCTTCTCATCATCCTGCTCCGCCCTCACCTCCATGGCAGTCTCTTCCACCTCCACTGACATCAGTTTCTTCTCCCCCGCGTCCACTCCCATCTCTCCATTTTTCTCCGCCGTCGCTCCCATCTCCTCAGACATCACTCCCTTCACAACCGTCGCACTTTTTTGTTCCTTGTTCATGGCTCCCTCACCTCTCTTCTCTGCCACCTTCTCTCCCTTCTCACCCGCCATCAATCTGGATCTCTCGGAAATAAAAAACTCGCTCACAAAGAACTCAACAATAAGTGGGTGAAGTGATGGGTGCCCTCGAAATGATTGAGTGGGGGTCGTGATATGTCCTTTGCACGCACACTTCACGCAAAAATGGCAAATGGGGTAGGGGGAGGGGGGGCTGGCCGCGTGGGATACAACTGGTCTGTACATGCGTTTCCCATGCGCTCTGGTCACAGAGAGGCGTGGCTGCCATAATGGACCCACTTATGTCGTCAATCCAACTGCTCCACCAACAAAACATGCTACACTTTTGGGTCCAAATTGGGCTCGCGAAGGTTCCACTGCATTTAGTGGGCCCGTCTAGTCATAAGATTAGGATAATTTTTCCAGCCAATAGGAATCAATTATGGTGTTGGAGAAAAATAACTGCAACGTTTACTGATTCCCTTTCAGTGTTTACTTTCAGAAAATCATCAAGAAAAATCGACTGGATTGGTTCGGAGTTATGCATGCCAAGTTCGTCACAGCAGCCTCTCCTTTCATCAGACTGAAAATTGAGCCTTTTTTTTAATGATTTATATCAGCTAATAAGTTATTACTAGGGTCAGTTTAAGAGAAAAGATAAATTAATTACAACGATCCCACCACCGCCGCACGACTAGCAATTGTTTACAACAACTTAAACAACAAGGATTATAGGCATGTACCACCAGCGCTCATCAGTGCAAATACACGCGCATTTCGACAGATAAAACCGTTAAAAGCACTCATGCGTGTTCAAATTATAGGCACAGCAGTCTGTGCTGTCACTCGTTGGCGCGTGGCACAGCTTTGAACGGACTCGAACGATGCTCGATGCTGGACCGCGTAAGCACTAAGCAGCGGCGAGAAACGACGTTGCATTCTTGTCTCTGTATGTAGGCCGGCCACAGCTTATCACGCGGCATCCAAGCCTCAACGCCTGCGATCCGTCTTCCTACAGAAGGTGGAGTGCAAGGAGAGTGTATCGCAGTGCAACTTTGCCTGTGATCCATCCATGCGAACGTCAAACGAAACGCGCCGGAGTTAATGCCACCGTTTAGCTGGACGGCACAATCATGTTCATGCCTGCATATGGGTGTGGTTGTTGGCATGACGAGTGCGACATTTTCCGCTCAACGAAGTCGGCGAGGACAGACAGACAGCCGGGCAAAACGACACTGCTCCCCTCTCGAATAACGCATCCATGAAACATTCAACGTTCAACGATGTCGCACGTACACACCGGCACCGCGGCATCAGAATCAGACGGCGCACACGTTAAAGAATCAAATCAACGCCCGTGGACCGCGCCGTGTTCGGACGACGCGCAACTTGCTGATGATCGACGACGTCGGACGTCGCCGGTCAGCCGATTGAGCTAGCCACCCCTGACCCCCCGCGGAAACTCGCGTCCATGGCTAACATGCGCCGCCGCAGAACGCGCGGATATATGACGCCCATGCCGCCTCGCGTTCGTCCACGTCCCGCCCCGGAGCTGTATAAATAGCACCCAACCCTGCAGGACCAAAGCACACACAAGTCACAACACACCGCAACACACCTTCACTTCTCTCCTCCTAGGGACAACAAAGATGGCTAAGCTTGCCGTGCTCATCACCTTGCTCGCTATCCTGGGGCCCGTGGCGTGCCAGGACGCCTCAGTCTGCTTCAATGGCTGGCTGAGGGTCCTGAACCCCGCGTCCTGTCCTCGAGGCTCCAGGAACAACTTCTTCACTCGCCAGCGAAGGCCTGCTCCCTCAGGGCCAGGGCTCAGCTACGGCTACTACAACAACAGGGGTTCGTTCTGCCCTCGGGCTGAAGGGATCGTGAGGAACGCCGTGAAGGCAGCCACCGACCAGAACCCCGGCATCGGCGCCGGGCTCATCCGGCTCTTCTTTCACGACTGCTTCGTCAGGGTACGTACAGCTCCATTCTTGTCGTTAAGTAAGATCAGGTTGTTCAAGGCTACGTATCCATATGAAGTTTCTGATGAGTGATATTGACGTGATTGTTCAGGGGTGCGACGGTTCGGTTCTCCTGACGACGACGGCCACCGGGAACGCCGACACGGAGAGGGAAGGCCCGCCCAACAAGAACAGCCTGCGCGGGTTCGAGGTCATCGACACTGCCAAAGCCGCGATCGAGGCGGCCTGCCCGGGCGTCGTCTCGTGCGCCGACATCGTCGCCTTCGCCGCGCGCGACGCCTCCGCCATCCTCAGCAACGGCAACGTCAGGATCAGGATGCCGGCGGGCCGCTACGACGGCCGCGAGTCCTTCGCCAACGAGACCGACCAGCTGCCCGGGCCCTTCTCCAACCTCACGCAGCTGCAGGACACCTTCTCCGCCAAGGGCCTCACCTCCGACGAGATGGTCACGCTCTCCGGCGCCCACACCATCGGCCGCGCACGATGCCAGTTCTTCTCCGGCCGGTTCGCGGACATGGACCCGGCCTTGGCCGCCAAGCTTACGGCTCAGTGTAACGGGAACGACGACACCAATGTGAATCAGGATGATGTGACGCCCAACGTACTGGACAGCCAGTACTACCAGAACGTGGTCGACAAGAAAGTGCTGTTCAACTCGGACGCGGTGCTCAACTCGTCGGAAACGATAGCTCAGGTGACGCAAAACGCAAACGGTGGAGGAGCGTGGGAGAGGAAGTTCGAGAGAGCGATGGAGAATATGGGCAAAATCGGAGTCAAGGCCAGAACCGACAGTGGCGCGGAGATTAGAAGAGTGTGCTGGAAAGTCAACAGTGCTTGACCAGTACTAGTGTCTGGTGGTTGGCTCCATATCACCTCCGAAGAGTGATAACTTTCATAATTTTATTTTACTATTTATGTACTACTAGTAAACTTTTTTAGCATTTTGATAGCGGTTTGATCACCATCACATCATATGATGGCAAACAGAATAAGAAAATGATAAAGGGAAAGAAATTATACATTCTGAATCCAAGATACATATTGAAAGTCTGGATCCAGTAACCTCTTTACCAAGACAATTTATCCTTAAAACGCATAAGTGAAGCACATATTCTGGAATGTTATTTAGGAGTTTTGGTCAACTCATTTACCGAGGCATGTATAACACATTCTGACACTAGAATGCTGTTCCTGTTCAATTCATGCTGGAAACTAAGCATACTCTAAATTGAACTATTCTCAAAGACATGAACCATGCAAAATAGTTACACCCCACGAGATAATCAAGAGCACAGAATCAGTTGCAAAAGAATCATTTGGAGAGTACTATAACCATGGTCAGCATGCCAAACTAGACAAGCACACAGCAACGCTTCCTATTGCTTAACTGAATCTCTGAACGTAATTGGACAAACACATCAGGAAAGTTAGGATAAAACTCACTGCATGTACATGCTAGCAGATCACTGCAGCTGTGCAGGGATATAGTAATCTGTTACCACCATTTTATGCTGGACTGAATATGCATGACATGCATTTCTACAGATTCTGTACCCTCTTTTTTCGAGCAATTCGGGGGGGGGGGGGGGGGGGGGGGGGGGGGGGGGGGAGTTTCCCCACCTAATTTTATTCGACAGATTCTGTACTCAATTTCAGTAACTAGAGTATGTACCAAAACAGATTCTGTTGTCATGTCAATTTCAGTAACCTGTTAAAAATGCTAAAACGACACAATGTAACACGTCTTCCAATTATCTACTGAAGGCTGATGAAGTGCATTCTGGGAATGAAATGCTATCACCCTGTTCCATTCGTACTGGAAACCTCGCTAGTTTGAAACTGAATAATTATAGTCAAACGCAAAAACAAACCAAGATCCCTAGACATTACAACCCTGATGATAATTAGGAGAAAAAATTTAGTTGCAAGTTTTGCAACTGAATCTGTTGGAGTCTTGGAGAGAACAAAGACTCGTTTGTATCCTCGTGACCCAACTTGATAATTAAGCCAACGCATCAGGCAAATTATGATAAATCTCATGTCAACAGCATGAAAGTAGATATATAGCTACAGAGTCACAGAGATGCAAGTAGATAGCTAGAGAGTCACAGAGATACAAGTAGATAGCTACTAGGAAAACCTTTGATGCTCAATCAAATAGTAGTCCAATACTCTAATAGAGAGTAATTCATGGAATTAACAAGAAATGACCTTCACAACAGGATATACCATCCACTCACTTCAAAATACTCACCACAACTTCATACAAGCAGAACTGCAGAGATGGAACACTTGCAAGAAAATGGGCAATTCATACCATGCATTTTGAGGAAACTGTCAATTTTAGGCAAGCTCAAATCAAAAGTAGTACTATCCAAAACAACTTCGATCAAGAGTAACAGGCCAAATTCAACAGAGATAGAGAACTCAAGGGGTTGACCATAAATGTCAGGCAATGTCAGGCAATTCAGGATACCCCATAAACGTCAGTGATGAAGGAAGCAGAACAGAACTACTAAGCTGACAAATACAGTGAGATGTTACCGCAGCAATGGCTTCGAACAAGTTAGTGTCTCCTACTCTTCGTAGGCCCATGGGTTCTCCTTACGCATCTCCTCCTCCTCCTCCATGGTGAAGTCGTTGGCGATGCCGAACATCTTGCGCACCTGCTCCGGAGTCTTGCTCTTGATCATGTCGGCGACCTTCTGGCAGGCGGCCTCGAGGAGCCCCCTGATGTCGAGGAAGTTGGCGGCTTTGATGATGTCATAGAGGGCGTCCTGGCTGAGGCTATCCACGAGCTTGCGGTCCCACTCCTTCAGCATCTTCCTGGATGCGTCGGAGCTACTGCTGCTGCTGCCCTCATCGACGCGGTGGTTGGCAGAGGCGTCGGCATGCTTGTTGCAGTACTTGATCACCGTGGCGAGGGTCCTGGCGTTGATGTTAGGTACCGGGATGTTGCTTCCGGCACTGCCCAGGTCCATCATGTTGGCAAGGAGCACGGACAGCCGCGCCGCCTCCTCTGACAGCTTGAACAGCATTCCATCCGAGCTCTTCAAGGTGATGATCTTTCTCCTGGAGGCCCCGAAGACGAAAGTCTCCTTTTCGCCGACCACCTCTTCCGTCACTTCCTTCTTATCCGTCCGTTGTCCCTTCGTTCTCCTAAACCGTCGTCGCTCCCTTCTTCCCCCCTCCTCCGCCGTCGTCTCCTTCTGGCAAAATGCAATTCCAGAGAACCATGTGAACATTTCCTCCTTCTCTATCTGGCGCATCTGCTCCGGTGTCTTGCCGTTGACTGTGTCAGCGATGGAGGCCTTCTGGCAGGCGGCGTCGACGAGCCCCTCGATGTTGAGGAAGATAGCGGCGGTGATGACGTCGTAGAGGGCGTCCTGGGTGAGGCCGTCGACGAGCTTGCGGTCCCACGCCCTTAGCGCCTCCCCGGATGCCTCGACGTTGCCACCGCTGCTACCCTCGTCATTGCCATGGTTGGCGTCGGGCTTAGCATTGGCGACGGCGGCGTGCTTGTTGCAGTACTCGATCACCGTGACGAGGCTCCTGGAGTCGATGCTGGGTAGCAGGATGTTGCTTCCGGCGCAGCCCTTGTCAATCATGTCCGAGAGGAGCACGGACAGTTGGGCCGCCGCCTCCGTCACCTCGAACAGCATCCCATCCGAGCTCTTCAGGGTGATGATTTTTCCTCTGGCCCTGAAGAAAAAAATCTCCTTTTCCCCCGCCACCTCTTCTGGCGCCTCTGCCAGCGCTCCCTTCTCCTCCAGCCGTTGTCCCATCGTTCTTTTAAACCGCCGCCGGTACCTTCCTCCCCCTTCCGCTGCCGCTGCCGCCTTCTCAGATAATGCAATTTCAGAGAACCATGTGAACATCGCTTCCTTCTCCTCTGCTTCGGCCTTCTTCTTCTCCGCCCTCTTCGCCGATGTCGATCCAATCTCTCCCTTGTCCTCCGCTGTGGATCTCTCCTCCTCCCCCCCCCCCCCTCTCCCTTTTCCTCCTCGGTGGCCGCCTCTTCCTTCTCCGCCATCGCCCCCTTCTTGTCCGCCGGCGCCACTCGCTTCTCCGTCGCTCCCATCTTCCCCGTCTCTTTGTTCGCGGTTGCCGATCCCTTCTCTCCCACCGCCGCTCCCATCTCTTGCTTGTCCTCTGCCGCCTTCTCTCCCTCCGCCGCCATTGCTGTTGCTTGCTCTGTGCGGTTAAACCCTCACTTCGCCGGCGCTTGCGCCTCGTGGTGAGTGGGTGAGGTGGCAACAGCCGGAAATGGCAGAATGGGGGCCGTGGTCCGTGGGATACGGCTGCTTTGTACGTGTGCTTCGCATGGGCTCGGGTCGCGAGAGGCGTGGGCCGAATGGGTTCATGTCGTCGATCCAACTGCTCCACCGAACAAAACGGACGGGCTGCCCTTTTGGGTCCAAATTGGGCTCGCGGATGCTCCACTACTACATTTCCCTTCAGTCATGCGATTCGGATAAATTTTCCAGCCAAATAGAAATCAGGCTTTATTATGGTGCTGGAGAAAATGACTGCAACGTTTACTGATTTCCCTTCAGTTTTTATGTGCAGAAAACAACAAGAAAAAGCGACTGGATTGGTTCAGCATATGCATGCCACCGTCGTCATAGCAGAGCCCCATTTCATCAGACTGAAAACTGAGCAGGTTGTAGTGAAGCCTGATCAAATACCAGGCGATTGTTTTCTTTAGAAGTACTCAGCAGGGTAGGATCCGTTTCTAAAAAAGATAAAGTAGGATGGAAGCAGTCGCAACCTTCTGATATATCTCTCCAACTGAACCTGAAATTGAGTTCGGCCTTACTGCAAGGGTGCAAAGTGAGACTGGCTATAGAAATTCTCCATAGAGAGTGACATGGGGCTGGCTCTGTTTTGATATTGGACCAGCTATCAAAGCTCATGATCCAATCCAAACTACCACGAACATTATTATTTTTATGGGCATAAGGCTGCACCGCCCTTTGTTACTTTGAATTCAGCTTAGACATCGTAACGTCAAACCGCCACTAATCAGAATGAGTAATCACATCAGGCAGTGAATCGTCAGATTAGTATGCCTGACCAAGTTCAGTGTATCAACTTTTTAATGATTTATTCATCAGCTAATACACGTTATTTATTATAAGAGGAAAGACAATCATCACAACGATCCTCCATAAGACTAGTTTATGCAATTCTTTGCAACAAAAAAGGATTATACTGTCCCCTAAAAAAAACAGCCAAGAATGACGCATATGAGGAAAGTTAGGATAAAACTCACTTCATGTAAGTGCAAGCAGATCACTTAGGAAGATCACTGCAGCTGTGGGGATAGAGTAATCTGTTACCACCATTTTGTACTGGACTGAACATGCATGACATGCATTTTTCGACACATTCTGTACTCAATTTCGGTAACCAGAGTATGTACCAAAAAAGATTCTGTTATGTCAATTTCAATAACCAGTTAAACTACCTTACCATGAAAAATGCTAAAACAACACAATGCAACACGTCTTCCAGTTATCTAATGAAGGCTGATGAAGTGCATTCTGGGAATGAAATGCTATCATCCTGTTCAATTCGTACTGGAAACCACGCTAGTTTGAAACTGAATAATTATACTCAAACACAAATACAAACCAAGATCCCTACACCCCTGATGATAATTAGGAGAAAAGATTGAGTTGCTAGTTTGCAACTGAATCTGTTGGAGAGAACAAAGACCTATTTGTATTCTCATGACCCAACTTGATAATCAGCACAACGTACCAGATTCAGATACAGGGACAAAACTTTCCAATTATTACACTGACTGTAATTAAGCCAATGCATCAGGCAATAGGATAAACGTTATGTCAACAGCATGCAAGTATATAGCTACAGAGTCACAGAGATGCAAGTAGATAGCTAGAGAGATACAAGTAGATAGCTGCTAGAAGGAAAACCTTTGATGCTCAATCAAATAGTAGTCCAACACACTAATAGAGAGTAATACATGGAATTATCAAGAAATGACATTCACAACAGGATATACCATCCACTCACTTCAAAATATTCATCACAACTTCATACAAGCAGAACTGCATAGATGGAGCAATCATATTTAGTACCAATATTGCAAGAAAATGGGCAATTCATACCATGCATTTGAGGAAACTTTCAGATTTTAGGCAAGCATATCAAATCAGAAGTAGTACTATCCAAAACAACTTTGATCAAGAGTAACAGGCCAAATCCAACAGAGATAGAGCAACCCATGGGGTTGACTACAAATGTCAGGCAATTCAGGATGCCTCATTCATTGACTTGATACATGGTCATGCAGTTCAAAGCTTTCCCCACAAATCCGATTATGCTCTTCTTCGACAGAATGTAACGAACAAGGCTAAGCAAGTGGAAGACCAATCCGCATCAATGGCTTCGAACCAACCAAGTGTCTCCTACTCTTCGTAGGCCCATGCGTTCTCCTTACGTATCTCCTCCTCCTCCTCCACGGTGAAGTCGTTGACGATGCCGAAAAACTCGCGCACCTGCTCCGGGGTCATGGCCTTGATCATGTCGGCGACCTTCTGGCAGGCGGCGCCGAGGAGCTCCTTGACGTGGAGGAAGTTGGCGGCTTTGATGACGTCGTAGAGGGCGTCGATGCGGAGGCCGTTGATGAAATCGCGATCCCATTCCTTCAGCGCCTCCTGGGATGCCTCGGTGCTGCCGCTGCTGCTACCCTCATCGGTGCCGTGCTCTGCGGCGTGCTTGGCGGCGGCGGCGGCGTGCTCCTCGCAGTACTCGATGACCATGTCGAGGGACCTGGCGCCGACGTTGGGTAGCGGGATGGTGCTTTCGGCGCAGCCCTCGTCGATCATGTCGGAGAGGAGCACCGACAGCCGCGCCGCCTCCTCCGACACCTTGAACAGCACCCCGTCCGAGCTCATCAGGGTGATGATCTTGCCGCTGGTGAAGAAAAAGGTCGCCTTTTCGCCGGACACATCCTCCGCAGCGGACCCCTTCTTCTCCGCCGTCACTCCCTTCTCTCCCTTGTCCTCCCCCTTCTCCGCCGCCGCCCCCTTCTCCTTGCCCGCCGCCGCCGCCGCCGCCCCCTTCTGGAAAAATGCGGTTCCGGAGAACGATGTGAACATCGCTTCCTTCTCCTCGGCCTCAGCCCTCTCCTCCGCCGCCGCTCCCTTCTCTTCCTTCTCCTCCGCCGCCGCCCCCTTCTCCTTGTTCGCGGTCGCCGCTTCCTTCTCCACACCCTTCGCTCCGATCTTGCCCTTCTCCTCCGCCGCCTTCCCTCCCCCGGCCGCCATTGCTCCTCCTTCCTCGGCGATGAAACCCTCGCTTCGCTGAGCCCTTGTGGTGAGTGGGTGAGGTGGGGGAACAGCCGGAAATGGCAGAATGGCGGCGTGGCCGCGTGGGAATGTGGGATACGGGTGCTTTGTGCGTGCGCTTCCCGTGGGTTCGGCCGTTCGGGTAAGGGAGAGAGAGCTGTCGCCGCTGGCAGCCTGCCACAATGGGGCGAGTTCTGGGCCAAATGGATTCATTTCTTCTATCCGATTGCTCCACCGAGCAAAATGGGCTGCACTTTTGAATCCCAATTGGGCTCGCCAAGGCCCCCCAGATTCCGAGAGATTTTTTCCTCTTGTTGCGTTCAGTTTTCCAAGACAAACAAATTTGATGTTCTAAAAAAAGACAATAAAAATTGAATCAGTATTTAACTATTTTTTTTTGTGAAAAGGGAATTTCATTAATATTGAAGCATATTCCCCTGATTACAGTAGCATCCCAATCAACACCAACTCCATTGATGGGAGACAAGAAATCTTGAAAGAGCCATAAATTCCACCATCTAGGATCACCATCTAAACAGATATGCCACGGACAAAAACTCCGATTTATGGTGCTGGAGAAGAATGATTTCAACTTTTACCGATTTCCCTTCAGTCTTTATCGATTTGGTTCTTCTCCTTTCATTATGCAACGTGTATATTTTGACCCATGGCTCTGAAAAATTGAATGTATTTTCTTCATATACAAGTGGTATGAGTGCGAGTTTATATCCATGGAGCTCTCAAGTATCAGATCACCTTCAATCCCAGTAATATGACTGTTCATATGACGCCATCAAGTGTTACTGTATCAGGGAAGAGATGCTTGTTGCATTTATGATCTCCTTTTGAAAATAATCAAATTCATCACTTTTCAAGTGCGATCAAACGTGCTAAACTGAGATTGTGATACACACCACAATATGCACGACGAAAGAATTTATTGGTCGTCAACATGTAAGAAAATTACAGTTTTCTTCGAGCTATGCCAAACATAGAAAAATTAGATTGTTCGAAAGAAAAACATTCCATAATTTTATTTGATATAAGTCAACACTCACACAATTGCAGTACGAGGAGAAAACCAACAAGCTAGGACACTGAAGTTACAAATCTCTTCAGGCATCACATGGAGCCAACCACCAGACATAAGTACTACTACCAGTCAAGCACCGTTGACTCTCGAGCACACTCTCCTAATCTCCGCACCACTGTCGGTTCTGGACTTGATTCCGATCTTGCCCATATTCAACATCGCTCTCTCGAACTTCCTCTCCCACACCCCTCTCCGGATCGCGTTCTGCGTCACCTGCATTATGGTTTCCGTCGAGTTGAGCACCGCGTCCGAGTTGAACAACACTTTCTTGTCGATCACGTTCCGGTAGTACTGGCTGTCCAGGACATAGGGCGTCACGTCATCCTGATCCACGTTGGTGTCGTCGTTCCCGTTGCACTGGGCCCTAAGCTTGGCAGCTAAGGCCGGGTCCATGTCGGCGAAGCGGCTGGAGAAGAACTGGCACCGTGCGCGGCCGATGGTGTGCGCGCCGGAGAGCGTGACCATCTCGTCGGAGGTGAGCCCCTTGGCAGAGAAGGTATTCTGGAGATCCGTCAGGTTTGAGAAGGGCCCGGGAAGCTGGTCGGTCTCGTTGGCGAAGGACTCGCGGCCGTCGTAGCGGCCCGCCGGCGTCGGGATGTTGACCCTGCCGTTGCTGAGGATGGCGGAGGCTTCGCGCGCGGCGAAGGCGACGATGTCGGCGCACGAGACGACGCCGGGGCAGGCCGCCTCGATCGCGGCTTTGGCGGCGTCGATGACCTCGAAGCCGCGCAGGCTGTTCTTGTTGGGCGGGCCTTCCCTCTCCGTGTCGGCGTTCCCGGTGTTGGTCGTTGTCAGGAGAACGGAGCCGTCGCATCCCTGAAAAATCGTTCACGTGGTCACTCACTTAGCATGGATGATATATATGGACATAGCCTTCAGCAGCCTGATGATCTTACTAATAGAACGGCATTGATGTAAAGAGGGGAAAAGAATTCGAGTTGTGTACCCTGACGAAGCAGTCGTGGAAGAAGAGCCGGATGAGCCCCGCGCCGATGCCCGGGTTCTCGGCCGTGGCCTTCTTCACGGCGTTCCTTACGATCCTTTCCGCAGGTGGGCAGTACGACCCCCGGCTCAAGTAGTGGCCGTAGCTGAGCCCTGAACCCGAGGGAGCAGGCCGCCGCTGCCGAGGGAAAAAGCCATGCCTGGAGCCTCGAGGACAGAACCGCGGGAGCCTGAGCCAGCCATTGAAGCAGATGGCGCCCTGGCACGCCACGGGCCCGAAGAACGCGAGCAGGACGACGAGCGCTGCGAGCTTATTAGCCATCGTCATTGTTGTTCGGTCGAGAGAAGTGAAGGTCTTGCGTTGTGTGTGTGTGTGTCGCTGTGTGCTTTGCTCAGTGAAACGGGTGCGCAATTTATAGCTCCGGGACGAGACGAGATCGAGCGCGAGGCAGCATGGGTGTCCCCCACGATTTGCGGGGCGCACGTTGTCGTGGGCGCCAGTTTCCACCGACGCGTACAGCGAAAGCGGCTGACCGGCGACGTCGGATGTCGTTTTGATAAAACAACTTGCGCACTTTGTTGTCTGAACTCGGTGCGGGCCACGCCCCACGCGGGAAGATTGCGCGCCGTCCGATCGTCGGCGAGAGGCTCTGATGTCGCGGTGCCGGTGTAGTACGTGGGGACAAGGTCGTTGAACGTTGAATGTTTTGCATGCATGCATGTGTGTTCCGAGAGGGGGACACTAGTGGCTTCGCTTTCCTTTCCTCGCCAACTTTATTCGAGTGGAAAATGTCAACTCTCATCACGCTACTCACAACCACCCATATGCAGGCACGATGTGCTGCCATTGCCATACAGCTACCACTAACTAGTTGCATTAACTCCGGCAGGTTTCGTTTGACATTCATTCTCATGGATATATCACCGGCAAATTAACCTTCATCACAGCGACTTACACACACTCCTTGTAACTTGAGTTCGAAGAAACAAGCCTGGCTGAGTACCGGGTGATGAGCGGCGACCTAGTGACCTACACCTACATACAGAGACAAGTACGCACTGTCATTTCTCGGCGCTAATTACGTTCGAGTCTCTGCTTGTTCGAGTCCGTTCGACGCTTCGCCACGCGCCGACGAGTGGCACCGATCGACTGCTGGGCTTAAAACTGGCGCCTATAATTTGCACATGCGAGTGCTTTTCAACGGTGTGTGTAATCTGTAGAAGCATGGCATGGATGATGGAAACTATGCTCGCGTGTGTGTATGTGCAGTTGCGGGCACTGGCGGGGCATGCGCATGCGAGCCGTTATCCACAAGAACCGTTTCAAAGCAGAAGGTACGTGAGAAACGGACGCTGTGACATCCACATTATTGAACGCCGACGTCCTCTCTCACAGCCATGGCTGGCCCTGACCCCGTCGCCGTACCATCCAGCTCACGCGACGAGCTCTAGGTGCGGTGCACTGCTCGGACAGCTCAAAGCTAGGCGACGAGGCTCGGCCTACTGCCGTTCTTCTTCCACACCTCCCTCTTCGTCTCTTTCCGGCTCCGTCTTCCACTAGGGCGAAGACCGCCGGCGGCTACGCCCATTATGTCGACCTCGCAGCGGCGGGCGGGCAGGACAGATCGCCACCAATCTGGCACGACAGGCGCCGGAAATCGCCATGGCGGAGGCCCCTCTAGCTCGTCGGCCGGCCCTGCGCCTCCTGGTGCACCGCGACGTTGCGGCGAGCCGAGGAACGAAGCAAAGGAGGCAGCGCGCACGGCCCTGTTCCCCTGTTCCTGGTCGGGAGGGTTGTCGCTATTCGAAATAGCGACCACCCCTTGGGTCCCTGGCAGCGTACGATGGGGTATCTGCGGCTGGGATTAGGAGGAGGACCCGCTGTTGACTTGGTCGTCTCGCGGCTCGGAGGAGGAGGAACCGCGTTTGACTTGGTCGTCGTCTCTTGGTTCGGATGACGGCGCCCGGAGAGCACTCAAAGGAGAGGTCGAGTCGCGCCGGCATGGCGCAGCGGCGAAGGCTGGACGAGACGGCGAGCGAACCTGCCGGTCGTCCGCGCGTGGACGCAAGACCTGGGTTCGAAGCTTGGTTACATCTCCCTCCCTCGACATCACCGCCATGGCTCCATGGCCGAGCCGCCAGTCCACCGATTTGCCAAGCGCATGTGGTGTGGCGTCGGTGCCAGCATGCATGACGAGCGCCTCCATGGCCGAGCCGCGAGTCCACCGACGGGGAAGGCGACGGCACCGACACCGCCGTCGGTCCGCCTCGCGGCGTGCCAGCCAGAGTTAGCTGCAGACCAGGAGTCCGCTGACTAGTTTCGACATGTAATAAGGTTCACGTTTCAGAAATTTTCAGTTGCCAAACGACGGCACTCTGGGGTGCCGAGAAACGCCACCCCTTCTTTTGGCCGTGGTTCGCCGAAACGCCGCCGCCTCCTGCCGCCCGTCCCCTGCGTTCCTCACCTTCATAAGTCCTTCTGGAGTTCGTCCTTTATCGATTCTCGCCATCGGACAGAGACAGCTGGAGGCGAAGGCGCTGAACGGCTGCCTCGCTAACCTGTCGCGCGTCCGCTCGGCTTGAACTCTGGTGAGACCTTGCTCCGTCAAGGCGTGGGGGGGGGGGGTGGACTGAACCTTGTCGACAGCTAGCTATACCTTCTGAATGCGCAGAAATAACGAGCATGGACAGTTCGGAGTGTAATGGCCACATGGCAAATGCGAGGAACAACTTCAGGTTCAGTCCAGAAGTTCAGAGTTCAGAAATTGAGGTTCAGGTTCAGAACTTCAGAGCTGTGCAGCAGTGCCGAGGGACCAGCGCGGCTTGTCCGTTTCGGACCTTGAATCAAGGATGTTGGCGATGGAAGCCTGAAGTGTTCGATGGATTAGGGAGCTCCGCCACAGCGAGTTTCGTGTCTAGCACAGGTTCAGATTGGGTGTCAAGTTGTCTAGTACACCGATCATGCAGAAACAGACAGCTAGCCAGGCACTTTTAAGTCGGTAATGTCTGCTACAAGTAGTAAAGCACTAGTAATTACTGAGGCAGAAGTAGTAGAAAACTAGAATGTCAGTGGTTGGATTTTTGGAGATCTGCAAGGAGTTGTCGACTTAAGCTCTGTTTCTGGGACAGCATTCAGCTGGTACCCTTCGAGGTTCAGTTGTCAGCTCTTTTTCTGATGGGAAGTCTTATTTCAGTTTAGGATACGAGAGTGATGAAGAGGCCACAGTTGTTGCATCGTATTGCATCCAAACTGGAATGAAACTATCCTTGCAACTGCAAACGTTGGGAGATTCAGCTGCTGAAACTTTGCTCATGCAAGAACGTCCTGCAATCATGGCGCCCACTCTGTTACAGAGCTGATGAACAGTAGCTGGACCAAACACAGGCCAGAGAACTGAACGAGATATTGAGAGATAGTAATGATGCAGTGAAGTTGCCGGATATTGGAAGGATCCATCTTGCTGTTTCAGGTTCTTCATTCTTTAGCTTTATGGTGGAGAAACAGTACCCTTTTTTTTTTTGTGTGTGTGTGTGTGTGCAAAGAGAAACAGTACTGGTAGGGGATGTAGGGAGAAGTTGGAAATGAGTGTCTGAACTAGGTGAAAATATACTCTTGTTATACGTACATTTTTTTTGGCGAAGTACTTGTTATACGTACATGCAGAAGATAGGAACGTTTTTGTCTCAACTAGAGTATTATCTGAATGTTTATGCTCAGAGAGTCAGATGTGAGGAAAAACGACGCAGCACAGTTCAAGAGCATATTACTAAAAAGAAACTACAACAATTTTGATATCTTGATGAAAGAAAACAACATGTGTCCCTGGACTGGGTTCAACAAGCAAGAAAAATACAGTTTTCTACGAGCTATGCCAAGATAGTTGTAGGTGAACGTACACACTCATACATCATTTATTCGAAAAGAAAATCATACACAATTATTTGTACTTCTATCTATTGATACGTCAACGCACAAATGAAGCCAACCACCGGACATCAGTAGTACCAGTCAAGCACTGTTGACTTTCCAGCATACTCTCCTAATCTCTGCGCCAGTGTCGGTTCTGGCCTTGATCCCGATTTTGCCCATATTCTCCATCGCTTTCTCAAACTTCCTCTCCCACGCCCCTCTACGGTTTGCATTTTGCGTCACCTGCGCTATCGTTTCCGTCGAGTTGAGCACGGCGTCGGAGTTGAACAGCACTTTCTTGTCGATCACGTTCCGGTAGTACTGGCTATCCAGGACGTTAGGCGTCACATCATCCTGATTCACATTAGTGTCGTCGTTCCCGTTACACTGAGCCGTAAGCTTGGCTGCCAAGGCCGGGTCCATCTCCGCGAACCGGGCGGAGAAGAACTGGCACCGTGCGCGGCCGATGGTGTGGGCGCCGGAGAGCGTGACCATCTCGTCGGAGGTGAGCCCCTTGGCGGAGAAGGTGTCCTGGAGCTGCGTGAGGTTGGAGAAGGGCCCGGGAAGCTGGTCGGTCTCGTTGGCGAAGGACTCGCGGCCGTCGTAGCGCCCCGCCGGCATCCTGATCCTGACGTTGCCGTTGCTGAGGATGGCGGAGGCGTCGCGCGCGGCGAAGGCGACGATGTCGGCGCACGAGACGACGCCCGGGCAGGCCGCCTCGATCGCGGTTTTTGCGGTGTCGATCACCTCGAACCCGCGCAGGCTGTTCTTGTTGGGCGGGCCTTCCCTCTCCGTGTCAGCGTTCCCGGTGTTGGTCGTCGTCAGGAGAACCGAACCGTCGCATCCCTGAAAAAATCACGTCATCTTAGTATGGATATATATGGACGTAAGCTTCGACAACCTGATGATCTTACTAAACGACATTTTGAGACAAGAATGGAGATGTACCCTGACGAAGCAGTCGTGGAAGAAGAGACGGATGAGGCCGGCGCCGATGCCAGGGTTCTGGTCTATGGCTCCCTTCACGGCATTCCTCACGATCCCTTCAGCCCGAGGGCAGAAAGAGCCCCTGTTGTTGTAGTAGCCGTAGCTGAGCCCTGGCCCTGACGGAGCAGGCCTCCGCTGGCGAGTGAAAAAGTTGTTCCTGGAGCCTCGAGGACAGGACGCGGGGTTCAGGACCCTCAGCCAGCCATTGAAGCAGACGGAGGCGCCCTGGCACGCCACGGGCCCCAGGATCGCGAGCAAGGTGATGAGCACGGCGAGCTTAGCCATCGTCACTTGGAGAAGATCAGAGGAGTGAAGATGTGATTGCGGTGTGTGTGCTTTGATGCGGCAGGGTTGGGTGCTATTTATACATCTCCCGGACGGGACGTGGACGAACGCGAGGCGGCATGGGCGTCATATCCCCGCGGACCGCGTTCTGCGGCGGCACATGTTAGCCATGGACGCGAGTTTCCGCGCGTACACCGCAAGCGGCTGACGCCGCTGACCGGCGACGTCCGATGTCGTTGATCATCAACAAGTTGCAACAAGTTGCGCGTGGTCTGACGAACGCGAGGCGGCATGGGCGTCATATCCCCGCGTTTGCCGGCGGCGCATGTTAGCCAAGGACGCGAGTTTCCACGGGGATGGTAGCTAGCTAGCTAGCGCGCGTACACCGCAAGCGGCTGACGCCGCTGACTGGCGACGTCCGAGGTCGTTGATCATGCATCAACAAGTTGCGCGTGGTCTGAACTCGGCGTGCATGCGTTAATTGCGCGTCGTCTGATCAGCATCGAGAGGCTCTGATGCCGCGGTGCCGGTGTGTACGTCTGACATCGTTGAACGTTGAATGTTTCGTGGATGTGATCTTCGAGAGGGGAACAGTGTCTTTTTGCCCGGCTGTCTGTCTGTCCTCGCCGACTTCGTTGAGTGGAAAATGTCGCACTCGTCATGCCAACAACCACCCATATGCAGGCATGATTGTGCCGTCCAGCCAAACGGTGGCATTTACTCCGGCAGGTTTCGTTTGACGTTCGCATGGATCACAGGCCAGGTTGCACTGTGATACACTCCTTGCAGCTCAAGGCGGACAAACACACGCGGCTTGGATACCGCGTGATCAGCGGCGACCTATGAAGTAAACAAATGTCGTTTCTTAACGCTGCTTACGCGGTCCATGTATGCTTCGTATCATTTGAGTCAGTTCAAAGTTTTGCCACGCGCCAACGAGGGGCACCGACTGCTGTTCCTGTAATTTGCACACGTACGAGTGCTTTGAACGGTTTTATCTCTCGAAAGGTGCGTGTATTTGCACTGGTGAGTGCTTGTGGTACATGCTCGTATGCATCATTTACCTGTTTTTGCTTCCCGATATAAATCATTAAAATCTGACAAATTTGACACACTGATCAACATGATCAGACATACTAATCTGACGATTCATTGGCTGCTCTAATTAGTCATGATTTGACTTTATATGATGTAAAGTTGAATTCAAACAAATGGGTGCATGTGCAGCCGGTTCTATGTCAGATCATAAGCTTAAGTATAGTTCTCTGTCACATGCCACACTGAAAATATGGAATTTCTTTAACCGGTATGCCCAACTTGTAATGGCAAAATTATACTAAAACAGCACAACGAACAACATATCTTCCACTATTATGACTTGTTGCCAACTGACGTACTGCAGCATGCAGAACATCCTGTAAAAGTGGAAAACAAGCTAAATCTGAAACTAGATTATCATCAAACATTACAAAGATCGTCATGCGTTTCATGGTGATAATTAAGTGCTAAAATTAGTATCAACTGAATCTTTTTAGGAAACGATGCATGATCCACATGCTGAAAACAGTAGCAGAATACAAAATGCAGGAGCGAGCTTCCGATTGTTTAACTGAACTCAGTAAAACAAACACATGAAACATTCAATTTTGGATGAAATATTCCCTCCATCTTGACGCAAGCACATCTCTGGAGAGACAGAGTAATCAAGCAGTCATGCTATCACCGCATACAGAATCGAATTTACATTAGACTCGTTTCAGGATTACATATTTGCTTCATGCAAGCAGATCGCTAATTCCTGACAGAACAGCTCTGCTGTTGGATCAAGACGCATATTGGACAGAGCTAGAACAAACTCTGGGATTAACCAGAAGTGACAAACAAATCAGGATTCAGAACCAATGCCAACAGTTTAGAATATCCACTGTAACTTTACACAAGCAGAACAACAAATAATTATCGAGCAATCATATACTACTGCCAAGCACACGCGTTACATGGTGATATTCAGAACAGCAATGTCTGAAACTGAATTGTTATCAAACACAACAAAAGATCCTCATGTGTTAATTACATGGTGATAATTAAGTGCTAAAATTAGCATCAACTGAATCTTCTGAGGACACGATGCATGAACACATGGTGCAATCAGTACGCAAGCAGTCATGCTACCACCTACTGTATCTGTAATCCAATTTACATGACACACATTTCAGGATTACATATTTTCTCCACGAAAGAAGATCAAGAATCAAGCTAGAACATGACCTTCTCTTTTTAATCTGGTCGCAAACTGGACAGAGATAGAACAAATCCTGGGATTAACCAGAACTGACAGACACATCAGGATCTGAAACTACAATTCAAGCAGCTCAGAATATCGAGTGTAACTTCACACAAACAGAACGACAGAATTACTGAGCAATCATACTACTGCCAAATGGCAATCACATGGAACTGAGGAATACATTATAGGCATTTGGGTCAAACGACAATAATCATTTCAAGCAAGCAAATCGACAATGCAGCTAGAACAAAATCGATCAGAGTAGTAGAACGCACTCTACAGCGTCAGGGCAAATCATGGGATTGATCAGAAATTATTAGCAATTCTCAGAATATGATATCCACCACTTCATGGAAGCAGTTCAAAATCTCAACCACATTCGACTCTGCTCTTCTTCGACAGGACGAACTGAAAAGGCTAAGCAAGCGCGCAGAAAGGGGGCATCAGAATGAAACTCTGCGTGGACGGCAGATATGATGAGATCAGATGTTAGCGCCCAAGTGACTTCAAGGCTCCTCGTCCTCGTCCTCATCCTCGTCCACGCCCTCGTCCTCGTCCTCGTCGTCCGTGGCAGCGGCGCGGTGGCGTGGGACTGGGAAGGCCCAGGCGTGCTCCCGGCGTATCTTCTCCCTCTCCTCCTCGGTCAAGTCATCCGGGATGTTGAAGGTGGCGCGATCTGCTCGGACGTCTTGCCCTTCATCATGTCGGCGATCTGCTTACAGGTGAGGTCGAGGAGGCCGTCGATCTGGAGGAAGTTGGCGGCGAGGACGAGGTCGAAGAGGGCGTCCTGGCTGCCGAGGCCGTCGACGAGCTTGGCGTCCCATTCCTTGAGTTCCTTGGACGTGGTGTAGGGGTCGGCGGCGGCATCGGCGTGCTTGGCGAGGTACTCGACCACCTTCGCCAGGGCCGCGGCGCCGACCGTGGTGAGCGGGATGCCGATGTCGATGCCGACGTCGTCGCCCTCCAACATTTTGTTGAGCAAATCCGACAGCCGCGCCGCCGCCTCCGAGACCACGAACGGCGTCCCCTCCTTGCTCAGCAGCGTGATCATCTTCCCGCCGGCCACCTCCTTCGCCGCCGCCGCCGCCGCTTCATTCTCCTCCTTCGTCGCCGGCGTCGCTGCCTTCTCCGTCGCCATCGCTCGCGCAACCAGGAAGGGAAACCCTTGCTTCGCGAGGCGCTCTCTCGGTGAGCAGGTGAGGAAGTGGACTCGGCCGGAATGATTGGTCAGGTGGTTGCTTGGCCCGGTGGCGCAGCCGATGCTTATATGCGCGCCATTCGCGTGCTCGGGTCGGCAGAGAGGCGCGCGCGGCTGGCAGAGTGTGGCTGACAGCCTGGTCCCATTCCGTTTCTTCTGCCGCGAGAAGATTCCCGCGGTGTGGGCCAAATGGGCTCATTTAACCGATTCGACTGATCGTCCAAATGGAAACATGGGCTCCGTTTTCTTTCCTGATTGGGCTTCTATAACTCAGAATTGGTAGGCCCAGCGGTGTCATCAGGCCCATGTAAACACTTTTCTGTCCCATACATAATTCCAAGAGGGTTACTACTTTTGTGTCTCAAAAAAAAAGAGGATTACTACTTTTGGCTAAAAAAGAAAAGAAAAGAAGGGGACTCCTACTTTTGAACGCACGTTTTGAGGACTGTTTAAAGGCAAAACAGAGTCATTTTCGCACGTTTTGTCATTGTCTCTTCATAAGATACACATGTGGGGTCCATGACTTGTACCACTGGTCGTGTCAATTCAGTCAGTGATAAGCGACCGACCGGATGAGGTGGACATCCAAACGCACCAAAATTAAGCAGACACGGCGTGCAACTTAAGATAAAACAAAGTCTCCGCTAATGGCCAGGATTCATACGATTTAATTACTTGATCCAAAGACTCCTTGTTCTACTGCCACCACAACGCTTTCGCCACGTAAATGCTGTCACGTTCTGCATTGACGTTCACCCGAAAACTGGAAATGTTAAAATAGGAAATGCTTGACGGCGACGTTAACCTGGTCCGCGGCTCACGGCGTAGCGTAGGCGGACGCCGTTCGCTCGGTCACAGTACGGCATCGGAGGCTCGGACCATGCGCGAGCGCCCACTGAGATATCCCGCTCGCCACGCGTCCCGTGCGGGCTCGCCGAGCTGCCACGCTGGGCGCGCCACGGCCTAACGCGTGGAGTCCTCGCACATACTCTGGGGGCCACCGGGCGTGAGCTGTGGGGCAGTCGGAGCCCGCGATGTTGATTGATGTGTTCGACATCTTCTAAAAAAAAAGATTGATGTGTTCGACAGGCTGGCAACACGATGGTGATGCACCGGTCGGTCCCATATGAATATGCGAACGTTGGACGCTGGTGACTACTGGTGGAATTGAATGGTGACCTGGTTGACGACCGATCAATCTCGCTGTCTCGCTCGTTCTGTAAGCCACACGGCTCGATCGGGATTCGAGATCTAAATCTAACGATACAATGCACTGCACGGCTCTAAAAATAGAAACTGCCTTTTTACTTGAGGCGGTGACATTTATTCAGGAACACACGAAAATCAGTTGCATGATTCAGCCAGCCGCTGCTGGCAGCCAGCCAACCGAACACGCCGAGAACCGTACGTACTTGATGGTCATTTCCTTCCTGTAGGCCATAGAGGTGGTCCACGACCACGAGCAAACGATCCTACCAGTGGCGAACCGGAACCACAAGTACACCTAGGGCTGGCAATAAAACTCGTAGCTCGCAAGCTAGCTCAGTTCGGAGCAAACTCGATTCGATTCGGCTCGACTCGTTTCAAATTTTAACAAGCTGAGCTAGGTTTTCAGCTCGTTAATTTTACGAGCCAACTCGAGCCAGCTCATGAGAAGCTCGTGAGCCAAAACGAGCTGCGTGAGAATAAGAAACCTAACCCACGTCCCATGCCTTAGTCTCAATTCTTCTTTGCAAAAACCCAACCCGCATACAAGACTGAACGTATAATTAAAGGCATGTCACGGCACCTATTGCGTTTCCATGTATACATATGCACACGACACAACCGCCCGTCGGTAAAGAAGCATGCACGATCATTGGTCTGTCATCCTGCTTGAAGACTGCAACATGTAATTTTTTTAATCGAATGCTTGTTTAAGACATTTGATTATCTTGGATAGATGGACTTGCATGAGTGATGATTGCGTATGTGCTGCTGTTTTCTTTTTTTAAAAAGCTATTGAAAAATGTGTTTTTTTTATCCTTAGCTCGTTGAGCCATAATGAGCTAGCTCGTGAGCATATAGAGCTGAGCTGAGCTACGTTTTTTGCTCGTTTACCTTAATGAGCCGAGCCGAGCTAGCTCGATATTCTAACGAGCTAGAGTGAGTTAAGCCGAGCCGAGTCGAGCTGGCTCGACAGCCAGCCCTAAGTACACCTGCTCGGGGCCGGCCCCCCGGAACCGTCGTTCCTGCAGGCCGCAGTCATTCGGTCGCTGTCGTACCGAAGATTCTGGTTGAAGCCTCTGGCCCCACCCCGACCAATCGATCACATGCGACGCTATAACCAACATTTTTTACTTTGAAAATTGGGCATGTAATCGGGAGCCTAAAAGCTAGGCCTCGCTGCTTTGCAGCAGCTGTCTTGCAGTAGCTATAATGTTCGCAGTTATTTCAGCAGCTACAGTGTTCGAAGTTATTTTTCTATAGTCGCAGTCGCAGCTGCAGCCTGCCGAACAGCGCTTCCCCTCCTGCTTGTTTGATGCAGGCCGCAAACGTACACCACCGGCCTGGCATTCCTGAGTGCGGCCGTGCGGCGTGCCTTCATGGAGACGTCGTCGCCTCACCTGTCACGTTGTCACGTATGCCACGGCACAGTCCATGCAGCGCAACGCACGCCGCGGGGCGTCCCACGCGCGCCCGTGGTGGCTGCCATGAGCGGGACCAGACCGGACCACGCCCCACCACCACGAGGAGGCGGACGGGCCATGACATGACGGAACGGCGGCAAACCCCCCGCGCTATAAACGCCGTACGCCCCTGCTCTCACCCTCCTCCCCTGCTCTCGCCGTTTCGCTCCTCCCCCTCCGCAGTTCCAATTGGTTCGATTCGACTTCGCGCGCCGAATCGGAAGTTCTTCGCGCGGGATTCCGGCTTCCCTGGACTCGAACAGTTCGAGGCGTCAGAGGTACCGCTGCTAGCTCCTCCTCCCCTTTTCTGATCGACTGCTAGCTGGTGCGTGCTTCCGCTGAGTTTTTGCTCGAGGTTTCCATGGTGGGTGGGGGAGGTGGCAGCTGCGTTAGTGGTGCTCGGGATCCTGCAGTGTACTCCTCCTTTGCTCAGCTCATCTGGGTTCAGTATCAGTTTTGCGAGGTCGCCTCTGTTAATTAAGAGTTACTGTTTCAGCACAATCTGTGGCTGTTTTTACTGACTGAACAGACCGCTGCACTGATGACTCACCACCCTACGGTTTTTGTAGTTTGCTGGTTCGTGGAGAAGATGGCGATGTACTTGGGCGACGACCTGGAGTTCCTGGACGACGACGACTTGGACTTCGACGGGTTCGACTTCGCCGCCGGCGATGCACCGAGACCGGTATGGATTTTCGGCCTCCAGTAATGTGTTATCACAAACGTGATTTTAAGTAGTAGGTGAGCTAGCATAATAGATACATCATTGTGATTAGCAACTTTTGAAGTGATATGCAAAGGGAAAGGAGTCTTGCCTACTGCAGTACTAGTGAAAATGATGTTGGCGAGTGCATAAGTTCAAGTGTTCAACTCGCCGCCAAAGTGACACTTTCGGTGGAAATTTAATACCGAAACATGTTTCCTTTTGGCAATAAAAAAGTGAAACGTCATTTGAAACTTTGTGGAATGCTTGTTTGTTGAATATCACGGGTTGTCGTACAATTACATGATTTGAGACTATTGTAAATTGTCGTCTGTCTCGCGGTTGCATATTTTCTCCTGAGATTAATAAGTTTTTCTATTCTTGCCGTGGAATAAGCAGACGAATGACACTTCTGCAGTGGAGTATAGAAATGGGAAAGACATGCAAGGGATACCATGGGAGAGGCTCAATTACAGTAGAGACCAGTACCGTCAGATGAGGTTGAAGGAGTACCAGAACTATGAGAGCCTCCCCAGGCCACGTGAGGGATTGGATATGGTGAGTTTTGGTGTTCTGAGATAATTCTCATTCTCTTAGTTCTTCTGCAACCTTCTTCCACGTGTTTTAGGTTTCTCATACTCAGTGCAGACTGTCAGGTTAGTATGCCAAAATAAATGTATAGTCAGTTACTCATTTTCTTGTGGTCACTTATGATCATATATCGTACATTCAGCTATTGAGGTCATAAAGGTCATACTATTATAGCTTCCGATTTGAAGTAGAACTTGAGAAGAAGATATTAGCAAGAACCCGCTGTTAATGCTCTTTTTTCAGTTAGGATAATATGCACTTTTTGTCACATAAGAGATAACTGTGTCACCATTTTCCTATATGCTTATTTTTCACCCTTGTTGTAGGAGTGCAAACAATTGGACAAAAGTAGCATGTTCTATGATTTCCGCTTCAACACACGACTCGTCAAGTCAACAATAGTTCATTTTCAGGTATATG
This sequence comes from Eragrostis curvula, assembly GCA_007726485.1. Lineage (NCBI taxonomy): Eukaryota > Viridiplantae > Streptophyta > Magnoliopsida > Poales > Poaceae > Eragrostis > Eragrostis curvula. The sequence continues at coordinate 5,698,483 of CM017442.1, forward strand.
TCTATCCACTATTGAACTGTTCTATAGAAATTGTAAAAAGAATTCATAGTAGCACCAAGGACCAGCGGCTGTTCGATGAATTTAGAATTTCTGGTTTGTGATTGTTACTCATTTTAACCATTACATTGCTTAGCAGTTAGTAATTTGCTGACGAAAAATAACTGCACCAAATTGAGGGGACTATTTTATTTTATTTTCAGATCTTTTTGGTGACAATCTGTCGTTGTGTTTACCTCTTTTATTTTTCGCATAATGCATTGCACTTTGTTCTATCAAGTATAGTCCTTTGTAAGTTACAACAATGATGGAAACTCCGTCCTGCATAATCTCGAATATTATCAGTTCCGGTATACATTCTTTTGGTAAGTGTGATTGCATAAGGGGACTTTTTGCATTTTTTTTCTCTTGTTTGTTCAGATGTTATGAGATCAAAGAAGGCTTCCTATTTCAGTAGTTGAAGTTTCTGATATCTATTTACGCCTTTTTTCTTTTAGTAGCATCATAATGCTGACTACAAGCCGTTTGATGGGTTTAGTTAGATATTCTTGCTGAAGCTGTAGTTACATTTCTACAATTAACACTCCTATGATATAGGGCAACACTGCAATAATATCTTTCACCAGGGCCCATAAGCAGGTGGCGAGCATCCTCAGCGGCCGGCGCTGTTATTGCGACATATTTGGATATGGTATGATAGGTTGTTTATGATAGAAAGCCTTTGCTGGATAATTCATTCTAGCGTTTTCCTTTTGGTAGGTTGCAGACTAGACAGGGACTAATAAAGTTTCATGCAGGACCTCCACTATGCTGTCAACTTTTGACAGATTATAAGTGTCTGAATGTTGTGTTATCAGAGTGAAATGTTTGTGCATATTTTTTGTTTCACGTGTGCATGTTTCTATCAGCTGTTTGTGCCCTTTAACAGCGTTTTTGGCTTGTTGTTGTGAGTTTTACTTCCTGACATTGTCTATTCATATTCTTCTAATCGGTTGTACAAAGTGTGGTTTTAAACTTCCATAATGAGTAAACAATTGGTATGGCGGAACAGTTGTTTTGGTATTTTTTTTTTTTTTGGTTGGGGGTGGGAGATTGCCAGATTGGTGAATATCTTACAAGCAAGGGAAGCTACCATTGCTTCAGTTAAAATTACTGGTTACTCGATAGCTACAATAACATGTTGAGAAGTGCTTCTAATGCTTTCCGGAAATGAAGCATGAATCGAAAGCATTTGAAGCACTTTCTGTTAATAATTCTGTTAGTGGCATGCTTTTTTTTTTCTGATGTAACAAGTCATATAACTGAAAGGCTACAGTAAAGCTGTTCATATGAAAATAATTTACATGAGCCTTAATAATCTGTATGTATGGTTTTTTATTGGTCCTTCGGCTTGTGTGAATACTTGTCTTTGATAAACGAAAAGACACTTCGCCGAACCAGACACCTGGAACTGCAGAACATTGGTGGCATAGAGCTTATTTCTTGGGAATTGTTTGCCACTGAAAACACAGCTGGGCAGTTCGTTTTCTTTCTTTGGTGTATTTTTATGCATTCATGTTCTATATTGGAGTGCATATTTCGATGAAAAATAATTTTGCTAGTCCCCTAGGTTGATAATAGCTAGGTTGTTTTCTTCCGAGAGTACTACAGCTAGCCTGTTGACTATTGTGAAGAACTGATTTTAGCATTTTGTTGCTGGACAAATACAGCATCTGCGTGTTTTTCTTTCTTGTCTGAAATACCACCTCTGCTGTTCTACTTCAAAGGTGCTAACCTTATTCTGATATCTGCAGCTGAGGGACCTTGTTTGGGCCACATCCAAGCATGATGTCTACATGCCACAGAACTATTCAGTGATGCACTGGTCTTCTCTGCTTAAAAGAGGTAAAGAAGTGCTCAATGTGGCAGACCATGTATTCCCAAAGAAGGTTTGTATCTCCTTAGTATGTGATTTTTTTATTGTTATTCCTTGCATATCAAACTTCTGATCTAGTCCCCACATCACAGAAAGTCCGTGGAGCTCGGCCGTTGTCCAGAATGCAGATCAGCACAATGGCTGTAAAGAATAATACCATGGTCGCTGGTGGTTTCCGGGGCGAACTGATTTGCAAGGTATGGTTAGTTCGAAGTGTGCAGGTCTTTCAGTCATTAACTGTACGTAGTTTAGCTCATGAATCTGTATTTGGACAGTATGTTGATCAACCTGGAGTGGCATTCAGTACAAAAGTTTCCGGCGATGATGATTCGATCACTAATTCTGTAGATGTATATGAATCTGCTAAGTAAGAAATTCACCATCTGGCTGGTATGTTTCTGGTGATGTGGTAAGCACTAAGCAACCAATTGTCTGACTGAACGCAGTGGTTCGACGCGAGTGATGGCTGCCAACAACGACTGTGTTGTTAGGGTTTTTGAAACGGAGAGATTCCTGCAACTTCATCGATTTACAATGCCGTGGCCGGTCAATGTGAGTTCATATTAAGGCCCTCCATTTTGACTGTTAACTCTTATCTCTGCTCCCCGACTCTGTTCCATCCTGACAGTCATCTGTTCTTGTGGTCATTTCAGAACACATCAGTGAGTCCTGATGGCAAGCTTCTCGCTGTTCTTGGTGACAGCTCTGACTGCTTGATCGCTGATCCTCAGTCCGGCAAAGTATGCTAATCGTCATATGACAAGTTCAAGCTCCCTTTAAAATGTCCAGTTACTACTACATCACATCAGAGAAGAGAGAACGATGAGTTTAACACTGTTTTGCTCACATTTGCAGGAGATCGCAACCCTCAGGGGTCACATGGACTACTCGTTCGCATCCGCATGGCACCCGGACGGCCGCGTCCTGGCGACGGGGAACCAGGACACGACGTGCCGGCTGTGGGACGTCCGCAACCCGTCGCGGTCCTTCGCGGCGCTCAAGGGCCGCATCGGCGCGGTGCGCGGCCTCCGGTTCTCGCCGGACGGCCGGTTCCTGGCGGCGGCGGAGGCGGCGGACTTCGTGCGCGTGTACGACGCCGGGTCGGGTTACGCCGCCGCGCAGGAGGTGGACATCTTCGGCGAGATCGCCGGCGTCGCGTTCAGCCCCGATGACGGCGCGGAGGCGCTGTTCGTGGGCGTCGCGGACCGCACGTACGGCAGCCTCATCGAGTTCCGCCGGAGGCGCGCGTACGGGTACCTGGACTCTTACCTGTGACGCACGCACGCACGCACGCCGTGATGATGCGTCGTCGGTGATGTCGGTGTGTGTTTACTGTATATAGCTGTTGGAGCTGGAAGCAGAGGAAGCAGAGTGAGCGAAGACGGTTGTACTATATTATTAGGCGAAATTGCTCAGGTAGCACTCAAAACGACCTGATTCCCTGTGGTACCATTATTTTTTCTCCGACTGCAAAAATAGCACTGTTTTCTGCCCAGTTATTTTTCCGTCTAGCACTCCATCCATTTTCAGTCCAGGCGTTTGTCTACCTGTCCATTGCCCTCAAGTTCGTCGCCATTCTGCTCAGCATGTCGTGAATTTGCATCTCCCTTCTAGGCTCTAGTAGTCATTCTGTTCGTCATATGGCCGCTAGCTAAGCTAGCAGCCCAATTTGATCGTGCATCAGCCAGGGAGAGACGGAGTCTTAAAATCAGGCGGCCGGGACATGGGCAGCACCATCACCGTCAAGATCAACCTAGGAATCGAACGGTCGCGGCATGAAAGCAAGAAGACGTCTTGGCAGTTCAGAGGAGCGAAATCCACGAGACTCGATGGTGTCGTCCAGGCTCTCCTGCTCTGTTTTGTTGGGAATGAGTGCGAGGTGGCCGGATCTGGTGGTCTCTAGTGAGGAGCAGCATGCCCGTGAGGCATGAGGGCAGTGGGCAAGAGCCCATCAGAAATCAGAGAGAAGACGAACAACTTAACGGAGAGATGGATCTTGTTCTGATCTAGGCCGTTGTTTTGATATCTGAAGGCCCAGTGCTAGACGGAGAAAGGAGTTGAGCAAAAGCAGTGCTATTTTTGAAACCACAAGAAAAGTAGTGGTACAAAAGCAAACCCCTTCAAATTGAGTGCTACATGAGCAATTTCGCCATTATTATGCAGTATCAATCTGGGATGGTGAATGCTATGCAAATGCGTTCAACGTCGAGAAGCCTTTTGGTTAAGGGACACGGAGTGGTTAAACAGTGACAGATCAGCACCTCGGTAGTTGAAAGCTGGAAGAACACCAACGCCTACGCCACCACCCACGAACCCGCGCGTATTAAACGGCATCGCACGTCCCCCTGTCCCCTCGTCCCCGCCACACCACCCCGCGGCCCGTTCACGCAACGCGCCCAGCCCCGCTCCTCCTCCATCTCCGTCGCCGCGCACGGTTTCCTCTTCCCGTAATCGCCGCAGCAGCCGGCGTCTTCTGCCGTGGTCCTGCAACCGCGCCTGGAGGCCCCATTCGCCGCCGTCTCCCTCGCCGGATCCCAGGGCCGCCGTCTCCCGCGTACTCCGCGCGCGCGCAGGTAATGACCCCTGTTCGAACCTCTCGGATGCTCATCTCCCGCGTACTGTAAAATGTATGCACTTGTAAAGCGCTAGTTGATTTACGATCGTGATCCGCGCACCTACCCGTCGAGGAGGGGCAGATCTGCCGACCTCCCTTACAGATCCACTGATCCCAGGGGAGGGCGAGATCGCGATCAGATCGTTAGTGATCCTCATCTTGGGTGCCCACCAACATACATGCGCCGCCCACCTACTTGCTCCCTCCTGGAGCCACGCACCCACGCCTTGATCGCCTGGATCGGATGGAATTCGGCTATAGTGTGTCTACAAAGTTCCCGGTTTCTTCATTTGCAGAGGACGGCTGGATGCTCTCTCTGTTTCGATTGAGCTTTTTAAGTTGCGGTCCAAGTTGTTTTTATGTAAAGTATTACCGGGGCAGGATAAAAAAATGTTTGATCACATCGCGTCAGCTAAGAATGGGAAAATTGCTTTGGTCCTGTGACCGACATTTAAGATCAGAATCGAAGCAATTTCTTATCACTGTTCGCCCAATAATCAACTTGAGGTGTATTAGTTATGTTTATGCAACGGCACACATTTTCTATTAAAAATATGAGCCTCTGAAAGATCAATTATGCTTTCTCTCTCCCTTAATGTTGATGACATGCAACATATTGTTCAAAATTTGGCTGAAGAAAATGAATTTTGAATGATTTCAGCTATGGCGACGGTTGTGGATGCTCCAGCAGTCGTGCCTGAGAAGGAGGTAAGCTTTTGAGTTTTACGACAACAAGCACCACTGCCCTGAATCTAGCTTCTTTTTTCATTTTTTGTTTGGTGTTTATAGTTCACAAACTGAATGTTTAGAGTAGATGTTTCATGCTGCTGTATGATCCATTTTCTTAAAACCTGGATCATTGTTCATTTTGCAACAAGTATTGTGATCTCTAGTGTTACATCTGACAAGTCATGTATCAGCTTGCTTATATGTGGAACTTTGCTTACCATACAGGAAGTTGCTGAGAACATCTTGGGTGGCAAGAAAGTTACAGTTGTATTTGTTCTAGGTATATTTTGAACTATAGTTCTGACAATTCTATATCATCTAGTGTTACGTGCAAATGACTTGAAATAAACAAACTACTCTTTACTGAGGAAGAATTCACATACAGGTGGTCCTGGAAGTGGGAAAGGAACACAATGTGCCAACATTGTGGAACACTTTGGATTCACCCATCTTAGCGCTGGGGACCTTCTGCGTGCAGAGATCAAATCTGGCTCTGAGAACGGGTACTGATTTCTTTCCTTCACAAATCCCAACTGCTTCATTTTGTTTTAGTTTTTCTTTGGACCCAGTTTCACCTCAAATTAATTTTACCATGTCACTTTTCAATATTTGGTCATTCGTATCATGTATGTATTTCACAGAACTATGATTGAGAACATGATAAAAGAGGGAAAGATTGTTCCGGCGGAGGTAACTATAAAGCTCTTGCAGGAAGCCATGATAAAAAGCGAAAATGACAAATTCCTGATCGATGGATTTCCAAGGAATGAAGAGAACCGTGCTGCATTCGAGGATGTTGTAAGACCATCTACTCCTTATAATTATAAATTCAAATAATCTGAGCTAGCAAAATCCCATGGTAGCTCAGGAGCTTCGACCTATAATGGATTTGCAAGACCATTGATTTTTTGCATTGCTTCAGACAAAAGTTTCTCCGACATTTGTGCTGTTCTTTGATTGTTCTGAAGAAGAGATGGAAAGACGCCTCTTGGGCCGCAATCAGGTTTACATCATCACTTATGTTATTTTTTTATTTTTAGCGTAAGTATACTGGTCATGTCATTTTGATCTTGTTTCCAACGTTTGTCTTTTTTTTTCCCTGTAGGGTAGAGTTGATGATAACATTGAGACCATCAGGAAAAGATTCAGAGTTTTTGTTGAATCGAGCTTGGCTGTAATTGAGTACTATAGTGCAAAGGGCAAAGTTAAAAAGGTACGACTGAACTTTGTTGATGCAAAATCATCAAATGATGGATTACACTGCTGCATTATATGATACTAGAGATAACCCCTAAACAAATAGACTAATGCATGTCAACATAAATACAGGAAGTATTTGAGAATGACATTCAGCAAACAAAGATTCATAGTTTTTGTTGAATTTCCTCTAGGATACTAATTTTCTAGTAAAAAAATATGGGAAATGATTTATTTCCACGTATATTAGTTACTTACCTTCTTTCGGAAGTTGTTCACCTTGATACTTGTCATCTGATCAGATTGATGCTGCAAAACCAATTCCTGAAGTGTTCGAAGATGTCAAAGCAATTTTTGCACCGTATGCTCCAAAGGTAAGATATTGGTTTCAGTTGTTTCATATTTTCTTTTTGCAGATGTAACAGTCAAGCTTGAAACTCTTGAATGTAAAAACATTATATTCGTGTTTTCATCTTTTGGGTATTTTGTACCTCTAACAAGCAGAATTTCCACCATTTGCCTATTAAAAGGCCTCCACTGTTTGCGTTTGACACATGCATATATCTGTCACAATTTGTCAGGTTGTATAAGAGGTTAGAAGGGACCATAGAGATGATATACGATATTAATTTGATAAAGGTATGCCCTCATTGTTTTCCCATTTTGGTATGTTTCTATTACCACCAATGGTAGATGAGTTAATTGTTTATTTCTTTAGCAAATTTAGCATTAAGATCTTATTTACTGGTTGGCTTATGTTTGACTGTGAGGTGGATTAGTAGGAACGAGCTTGAATAGTTGTTCCAAATAAAGCAGCAGTATTCCCTTAGATGAATGTAATCAGACGTAGTGTCTAGTATAGGGCATTGCTTCTCGTACTATGTAGTTGCTTCATCAGGAATAATGCCATGCCCATGTAATGTTTGTGCTTAGCTCCAGTTTGCGATAAGCTCTTCTCCATTCTCTTCACCAACGAATAACCTTTTGCCCCTCATCCACTCTTTCATTAACCTTGTTCAGCAGGGGCTAAGACGGTAAGAGTTGCAGCCGAAACAATAGCAGAGGTTGACTAGAAACAATAAGCGCTGCACATTAGTTTTATTTATCTGGAAGCTGCAATTACATTGTCATCATTGGTGAACTCGTTATTCTGTATGGCATTTATAATCTAGATAAGAATGTTCTTATTGCTGCCGTACCATAACATGATCTTCATCATCTTTTGCATGTATGCAATAACATGATCTGCATCATCTTTTGCAGGCTCTCTCAAGCGTGAGTACGTGCCTGTGATTGTGAATCCCCCCCGAAACAGAAGTTTTTGGCTTATTATACGAGTTGCCAGCGTACCAGTAGGCAGTTCAAATTGTTACCAGAAACCAGAAATAATTGTGTAGCTATTTGATCATTCTTTTTTACCATCGTTGATGTATCTTTTGTAACGTTGTCTGTACGATCAAACCTTGTTGTGCCTTCCATTCTATCAGTTATGTTGTGGTGTTTGCTCAGAGCTAAACCTGCTGCCTAGTTTCCCAGACCTCCTTGGGGCTTGGCTAACCTGTACGAGGTTTGAAAGTTGCCTTATCTTATTTTTATTTCCTCAGACCATTACCTCCATTAGTCGGCGGGCATGCTCGCGGCGCTCAGCTGATCAGGAAGAAGGAACAAGGAAGCCTGCGGTACGGTAGCTGCGAACACCACAAATGCTCTTGCCTCGCGCCGCGGCACATTTCCTTGTGAGTGGGACGCCGAAACATGGCTGGGCTGCTCGAGTCCTGGGCCGTTTTGGCAAGTGCAGGCAGGCCGCACGGCACATCCATCGATCGGACGTTGGCTGGGCCGGCAGGGGCGAAGTCTGACGGGCCTCCGTGCCCGTTTTGGTCTGGAGTGGCGACATGGGCAAGTACTTTGGGCCCAGGCGGGGTCGTGTGTACAGTGTACTCTCGAGCTATATCAGGCGGTCATGCTTGCTGAGCAGAGTTTTCACTATGATAGCCTCCCTCATCACACTTTCACTAAAAACAAAAGCCTGTCAAGTTGACGAAACCACCTCCACCAGTTCTCCCGATCAGTCGCTGAGCAACTAAAAGCGCGGAATACATACCCCGTCGCAATCTGAACAATTCAAGACCACGCACAACAAAAGCCACAACCGAACAATTTTCCTTGTATTCCGCCAAGTCCCGTTCTGTCACTGTTGAAGTGTAAATAGATTACATATCTTATCTCGCGTTTAAGCTTTTGGTTGAGTCGGTGTCGGTCGGTATTAGTAGTCACCTCATTTCGAGCCTCGTCAACAGTGGAACACCAGTGCACTAAGCAATGAACCAAAGCAGCAAAAGCGCACGTCACGGAGGCATCTCGCTCTCAAGGAAAGGCGTGACGCCTTTCTCGGGATCATCGATCGATCAGCAGCCATGTCTTCTTCGCCGGCAGTAGTTTTCTCCCGTCTCATCGCCTACCTAATCGGCGGCCGCCGGTGCCAGCCGGCCCCAGGACCCAGGAATTGACGCCCAAAACAAGGGGCGAGAGCTAAAAATAGTCAGGCACCAATGGTGCTCTCGTCGTTGTTGTGCCGTGGCCTCACTTTCGCAGGCCCCCAGGTGCTTTACAACACATCCGACACGTGCCAATTGGTTGATTGGGCGATGGGGTCCGGGAGACCGCACACAGATGCATCGAAAGGGGGGCGTAGATCGATCGCATGCTCGATCGGCGGCTCGCACACAGCTTTGTCACTGCTCGGAACTGCTACTATAATAAATTTCGTACAAGTAGCTAGAAGCGATGAAAGAGCACTTCGTCAGTCAAAGAACGAACCACCTAAGCTAATAAGTTAGGTTTTCTGCTGGCGGGTACGTCCAGCACTATATATTCAAATGTTCAAGCGTGCAACTTTTGAACTTGGCGTGCCTGTCCCTGCGTGAGACTCTCCAAGATTCCAAGACTGAGAGCTTAATTAAGCAGCAGCATGCTTGATGATTCTAGCATCACTACTGCTGCTACTTGCTCACAACGACATTTTTATTTAGGGATAAAGTGATGTGCCGGCCTAGCTAAAACACGTTGTTAACAGTTCATCTTTCCAGAATTCGAGGCGTGCAAATCAGCGGTGAGTAAGGGTGCGTGCAACGATCAAAGTCCTAACGATACGATTTGGTTCGCTTTAAAGATGCTAATTTGAGATGGATCAATGGATCTATCTAGCGAGTTTAGGTGAGATATGGTGGTTGGTAGTAACAAATGGAGGTGCGTGTGGAGAGAACCTATAGCTACCAAATATATAGGCGTCTAAAAGAGAGATCTTGATGATTCGTCCTATAATTAAGTTTGGCTCCTGTGAAGGAGGAGATACTAGAAATGTGTATACAAACCGTGGCTGTGGAGATTTTTGTTGCCGTAGCAAGACTAACTCCAAAGCTAGCTAAAGCTGTAACATTTTTGTGCTAGAGACCAATTTTTGCATGCATCGTGTTAAATTACAATCAGATGGCTGCCATTTCTTTCATTGAAACTGGTGTACCCGTGGAAATGGTTGAAGCTATTACAGTACAAACTAGCGTGTATTTCCCCCCAAAAAATATCAAGCAGAAACTTGATTCTTCAGAACGAAATGAAGTGAATGGAGAGAATAGAATACCTTTAGATTTCTGTATAAAGGGACATCCCACATATATCCTTTAATTCCATCGAAGCATGAACATATATGAACTCGTCCATCAGGCAGTGGAACGAGAATGACAAGTAATATGAAACGGAGAGAGTAGTAAATATAGGGTCTGTTTGTATCAGCAAAAGATTCTAAAAAGCTAGCTTGCAACCAAACATTGTCAAAAGCTGGGGGGACGCCAGCTTGTATTGTTATTATCCAGCTTATGGCTTATTAAAGGTTGGACCAAAATATGTCCCATTTGAGCTTTAAAAGTTACTCCCTCCGTTCTGATATATATATATTTGATGTTTGTTGGTCAGTTTTGAACTAACCAACGTCAAATATAAAAGAACATATGAGTAGATTGTTAAAAGCTGGGTTGATCCAAATAGCTAGGGCCATAGAGAACAAGCATAGCAGGAGAACATGACAAGCCATTGGTTGGGTAGGTACTACCTAGTGCTGCTTGCTAGATCCCCCACTCTTTTGTTCTTGATTTTGTGTGGTGGAAAAGACTCTTCCTTAAAGATGCTATGCGCAAATTGATGGTTCCAAGAGACAAAAACAATGAACTTGAAAGGTACACTCCACTCTGAGAGATCTTGAACCTAGAGAAGTAGATCGTGGCCTGAGTCCTCAAATTAACCTAGAATTTCTGAACGCACAGGTAAGCTTTTGTATGGACGGGACGACACATATACACCCAATGATTCTGAAGCAAAAGACAATATTCTTTTGTTCTTCAGTTATCTGTGACTTGCACTGAGTATTGGCTCTGCACTGTAATAAAACAACAGTCCAAATAACCAAAAGAAAACAGAAAGAAGCAAATATCCATCACATTAATATAACGATTAAAATTCATCGTTTAAGTTTGCCACTTTTTTTTAAGAAAATCAACTCATTTAACTAAACTGTTCATTTTTGATATAAACTCAGATTACCCATAATACAATTTAGAATGTGTCAACTTCTAGGAAATCCTAATTGCCCCTAGAATCTGCTTTCACCAAACTAGAAGAATCATGACAATTAACACAATATGGGCTTCCTAAGCACCAATGAACTGCAAGCGTTCAGTAGTTGATCTTTAAGAACTTTCAATCTATCATCTCGATCGCACAAATATCTGATATGATTCCAATTCTTTCTTTCTTCCAAAGGAAGGATATGCTTAAGAAAAGCTGGATGCAGCTTGGTATAGCATTGCACCTGCTAGAAGCTTGTCTTATATTGCCGACAAGCTAAAATTCTCTGGTTGCAAACCCTTATTTTCCTCTCTAGCTTCCTTTATTCTCCGTTTTCCCACGTGAGGTTTATGTAATTAGAAGGCTATATTCAAGTGCATTCTCCCAAGCTCTGATTTGGTAAAATAAGTAATTAATTCTAATAACAAATAAACTGAGATACAATTTGTAACCGATAGGTCGATCCCTCTACTTTTGAATCAGCAATTATATTAGGTGGAGATGCAATCGATCAAATTTTCATACCCTAATTTACATAAAAAAAATTGGCATTCTATGGCCTGTCAAATTGAAATTTTGGTGCAGTGTTGCTGGTAATCAAAATAGAACCTAATATAATTCTGGATAGGACCTGACGAGCTAATCTATTAGGATTCGAGGAGTTCATTTCCATCAATTAATTATTGGAAGATCTATGAATTAACAAAATAGAGGCTAGCATCATATACTAACCAGCTAGATGCGACGCATGCATGTGAGCAGTATTGTATGCCATTTTCTGAAATATATCTCAACATTGAAATTTTTAACTTAGTTTTCTTTATAGTAAATGTACCTACATCTAATGGAAAGTCCTCTTACACAATTGCATAGTTATTTTTAAAAGCAAGCTAGAACTACTGCGATGAAAAAAAAAGGAACATCTAAATCCAGTGCTGAAGCCTTTTCAATCTGCCAACAGGACAAGAAACTAAGAAAGGATTGCAAAGTTGTTAGGATTACGTTCGAACGCTTCCATGATCGACTTGGAAGCGTGTACGTGAGATGAATTATACTGGTAATATTTTTACAGGAAATGCAGCTTTGATTTCAGATAGATATGATCAAATAAATAAGTTGATTTGTATAACTAAGTTGGTGGTGTTCCCTTTCCTTACTAATTAATCAGAAAGATAAGTCCTTGATGTACCATTATCTAGTAGTGGCATTTAATATCCAACTGTGTGGGAAGAAAAAAAAGAACAGCTACTAACTTGATGTTATACAGTGTTGCACTATATATTTTATGCAAACACACCCGCAAAGTCTCCTTAGATGTGGTGCAACCTAACTGACACGGCTTTAAAGCCTATTTGGATAGGGAATGTGGGTCGTTCAATTCTTGATCGTTCAAATCTGAACTAACGACTCCTGATGAAATCCTAAAGCTATCCCAGTATTCCAAAGTCCTCTCAATGTCGTAAATTACATGCACAGCCAAACGAAATAAATATATAAATATATCATTACCGCCTTGAGGGGTGTACAAACTTTCGTAACAGACTGATGAAGTAGCTAGTGACTAGCCATAGCACTGAAGAGACAACCTGCATGCTTGTCATTTCAGCGTCATCATAACATTCTGATTCCAGTCACTGCCAAAGCAACGGTGTACCTCAATCATCGGTTATAAGTGGTAGTAGGATTTTTGCCAAACTCTTATTTGATACTACCGTCGGTAGAGCTATTCAGATCCAGACCTGACTTTCTGCATGCACTATGCAAGAGACAAAACTCCCACGATCTGAATGAAATTAAAGTTGCAAAGCCTCCAGATCCGACCAAAATGTCAATAAAAGAGCCGTGCCTTCCATATCATCCAATCATAAAATCTAGTCATGTCCCATTAGTAATTTGTACTTGCGTTCAAGCTGTCTTCTTTACATACCCGTGATTTGATTATGTTCACAGTGATTTAAAGGCGAGTAGAAGGGTCCACGCGTGCACTAGCTAGCTCGCAGTGCATCCATCAAATTTTAATCACGAGCTCGACAAATATATAGGTAATGCTAGTGTAACGATTTTGAGCAATCGCAAAGCTTGATTCTCCAAAAGGAAGAACTTTTTGAGGGGTAGAGCGCCGGCGACGTGGCGCGTTTCTAAGAGGTAGATGAGTAAAATAGAATACGAGATCGACCAGTCCTAACTCCGTCTTAATCTTTGGTGCCTAACCAATGGAGCAACTCGACAAGCTAGCTTCTTAATAAAGCACCATGGTTACCTAACCGATCGATCTGCACGTTAAAGGAAGCTTGCAAATTAACTAAAAGAAATATCGAACGAAGCGAGACCTATATATATATATGCATCGCTGTCGTGGACAAGTGCGTGCTGGGGACATCAGCAAGTGGCGACAAACGTTTTATATGCTTGACACTACGTGTGATTGACTTGGACGAGATGCATGGCCGCAACCATGTTTGTACTGTAGTTGATTGATAGTTTCTGCTCTGTCTTTTCCTCGTTGAAAAACTCTACCGATGAGTCGGCTATAGATGCAAGGTTTAAGTGACTAGGTACTTGGTTAATATACTACGAGTACTAGTACTTTAACTTTGCTTGGTGTAAGTGCTTGTTAGCGGGATTAATTAAACTAGCAGCACTTGCCCGCCAATAGTAGGTAAGTAAGCTACAAGTGCAAGAGGCCTGAAGGAAAAGCTCTGATATTCTCTTGAAGTACTTTTGTTCACTGTAATGCTAAGCAAATACTCCTACTGATAAACTAACTTTTTCAAGATGGACACAAGAAACAAGTATCACTACCTGACCATGAAGGTCACCCATATGATGGCAGATGGCAATGCCATACGTACATTAGTACCGATGAACTTTTGTCGCAAACTTGCAATTACTTCTCCACTGCTACTACATGTACCGACTCCCATTCTGCCCGAATCGATCTCACTCCCTTCCTTCCCCGATCGATGTACTCTCGTGTCGCTGTCTGCCCCTGCTTAAATGTGGCAGTTAAAGTCGTTGGAAGTGGGCCCCGCCCGATCCTGGAGCAGCTAGGGGCCGAGAGGCGGCCTCCACCAGGCAGGGCCCCCCAGGCGTGGGCAGAGAGCGACCGGCCGGGTACGGCGGCCTCCCCGCTTCTCCCAGCCTCGGCGGGGGCCCTGCGAGCCGCACTCAGGTACACGACACACAACACACCACAGGCCGCATCATCGCGTCGTGGCGCAGCACCGCCACGCACACGCACACTGACGCCGAACAAAAAGCGCGCCGCGCCGAGGACTGAGGCGTGGCGTGCGCGACCGAGAGGACGAAAACAGTGTGCTGGACCTGGACCAGAGACCGATCGATCACTTTCTGCGCGCACCGCCCAGAACACCGCCGCTCGACTCGAGCCGCGGTCGTGGAGGCGGCACGACCGCATGGGCGCCTACGCCGCCGCAGCCGATCGACTCCTCCCCACGCGCGGGCCAGCCCAAGCGCGATAGCCCATTCCGCCTGGCGCCGCGCACGTTCTCACCTCACGTGCCGGGGCGCCGTGCGATTTGGCACTCCAGCCAACGGGCGCGTGCGCCGACCCAGCCGCGCGGCACGGCACGGCACGGCACGGCACGGTAGGACGGCGCCCCCGCCGCGCGGCGGCGGCGTGTAGGTACTCGATCTACCTGCGTGCGTTGAACGACCGGCGTGCCGATGACTGATATGATCGATCCTTCATGCGCGTCCCTGCCTGCTTTCCTTCAGGCACGTTCACATGCTGTGATCGAGCGACCGGCGCGACGTACGGCCATGTGCGTGATATGTGCATGTGCCACTGACAAAAAACCGTCCGTCAGCTCAGCGCGTAGGTTGCTGACAAGAGACAAATTCTCTGCTTGTCATGCATGCTTGACAAACCCTATGCATGCATGGAAGACCATGCACGGTTTGTGCAACAAACATTGATGTCACATGCATCCTAGTATTTTCTTCTGCTCTTTTTTGACAGGATATATAATCCTTTTTATTCGTATGTACACCGTGTACTGTACGTATGTCTTATACTCCTACCTACATACGAAAAAAAGTTGCAACATGTGATGTTTCTACGCTGTTACGACATGGACCGACATTCAACGATGCCGTTGTCCGGCATTTGATCTACCACTGATTCCAGGCTAGCTAGCTCATCAGTCCCCACCTAGCCTTTATCTTGGATGATTTCACTTGATACTGTGTACTACTCCCACAGTTGTTTCTTGTTCATCCAAACCGACAGCGAAACCCGGCCGGATCGACTCCACTAGTGACACAAAGCACATATACTAATCTACAGTAAGGCACATAAGGTTGTAAGGTTCAGTCGACACGCCCCAGACCAGACATCAAGGATCTACGGAACACCCTCACATGCATGCAAGCTGCAGGGAATGTTTCTCTTGTATCCATGCAGAGACACGAGAATATTCTCGCTCCGGCCTCGAGCGCCCCAGAGGTCAAGCTTGCTGCTGCTGCTGCAACTTGGAAAGGCATATGCGTGTTCCTTTTTCTTTCTTTCCGGGATCCTTAAACAATGGGGCCCCCGGCCGTGTCCACCACCGGTCAAGTGGCCGGCCAGTAAGTCATCTCATCAGTTAGCCTAGGCCAAGACTTCGTCGTCACGTCGTGGGCCCTCCGTAATCAGTGTACGTAGACTCAAGAAACGGGAGCTAGTTTCTGGCAAGATTTTCAAAGGGCATGCTGCTATTTTCTCTTTATATGTGCAACATGGATGATTAAAAATGGTTAGCTTCCAACTGGAACATATAAAGCCGTTCACGTTTTCTTTCTTTTCATGAGTCACTGCATGCTGTTGTTCTAGACCGTGACAAATATCGTTGTACTGGCCGGTGCCCTGTCTCCTTCTTGCATCAATCCCCAAAGTCTCATGGCAAATGCACTTTTCAGAGAGATGGGAGGAGGAGGAGAGGGACAGAGGTTATCGCGTACCTGAACGGCCGGGGACCAGCGCCTTGTGTGAATGACAGCTGCGTGCGTGTCTCTGGTCTCGTAGTACTAGAGATTTGAGAAAGATGCAAAGTACATTGCAACTTGCAATGCATGCCTTTCTCAATATTTTCAGGGCCTGGCCTTCGCTTTTCAAAGCACGCATATTTTCTAAAAATCCTTTTTGCTATTGCATCTTTGTCTTTACTGATCATTGCCGTACGGCGAGAGAGATCAGAGTCAAAGCAATGCATACTTGGATGGGCAAACAGAGATGAAAAAGTAAGTAGCCCATCTGTGATCTCGACGTCATAGTATCATTTCTAGTGTCTTCCCTCCGACTGTCAGGAGACGAGACTTATTAGCGAGGTAACTTCGAGTAGCTCGCACGTGGTAAAAGGGGCAGAAGAAACAGCATGTCGCTACGCTTGTACATGCATTTTTATTTGGCCACGAAATGAACATGCACTGCACCTGCTGCAAAGTTGATGTCATGCATGAGGTTTGCGATATTTCCTTTTTTATCAGCTCGCTTTTTCATCAGTTCACCACTTGATAGTATAGCACTTGCACACGTCAATGTAGCCCATGGGCGGTCGATCATCGCAGCAATCTAGGTCCATCCCTGTTCTCCATCAAGTAAAGTTGCAACGTACGACGACAAATATACTTGCAGTCCTGTCACGGACAGCGAGCATGCATTGTATGCATGCCTCCCATGTGTGATAGATGTGCTCATCTATCATCGATACACATGCATTGCAGCCTAGACTTCTAGAGTTCTAGTAACTTGAAGTAGCACGCGACACCCTTGACCGTCGTAAAAGATGGAGCATGCTTTTGCTCTTTGTGTGTTTGTGTGTGAGAGTTTTTTACGTAAAAGCACAAGCCTGCAGCCTGATCGAGCTGCGCACGTTTTATTATCTTTCACGTTGCCATGCATGCATGCGCGCAGCAG